>CM069916.1:83010375-83165929 GCA_036172215.1 Camellia granthamiana
CTGTTGGCTTGTCCTCCTACTCTCTGTGGGCAACCTGGAGACTTGTGGCCCAACTGGCCACACTTGAAACAAGTGAAATCTCCTTGATTACCTCTCCCAGAACCTGAACTTGGTACAGAAAAGGTGGATCTAGACTGCGCTCTCTGGAACTGCTGTGGAGTCGAACCCCTCTGTCTCTTGTTGCCCCTAGTATCCCCCTAAACATCCTAGGACCTCTGCTTGGGGCCCCTCATCTTCTCCTCCTTATCGGTCTGAATCACTGTCTCTGAGTGAGCCGCCGCCTCCATAAGGTGTTCGTAATCCTTAATCATAGATGTAACCACCTTAAAAAGGAGTCCGATCCTCAGCCCTCTTCTCAAACTCCAAGCAACGGCATTCCTCCGTCGTTACTAACTCCGATGGAAATCTTGACAAACTAGTAAAAGTAGCCTCAAACTCCTCCACTGGTGTGTTAAGCTGCTTGAGCTTTAAGAATTGCTCTCTCAACTTCTCCTCACAGTGGGAGGTAAAAACTTGTCTTGGAAGGTGTTAATAAAAGCCTCTCATGTCACTCCAATGCGCCTACGCGCATACTTCCACCATTGACCCGCATTTCCCTTCAATTGGAAGGATGCCAGGGCCACTCTCAGTCTATTGTCCTCAATGCCAAGCATCTTAAGCGTCTTCACTATCTGCTCTAGCCACTCATCCGCCTTCAATGGCTTATTAGGATCACCTAAAAACTTGTCTGGATTTGACCGGAAAAACATTCGTTTTAAAAAAGACGGCCCCATCTCAGCAAGATGGGCTTAAACTTGATTCTCATCTCTGAGAATGTCCATGGATTCCCGTAATACTCCGGCCATCTCGCGAGCTAAGGCACCCATGGCCTACTGACCTGTTGGCTCGGCCACATTGGCCTGACCAACTCCCTCCTCTTGTGCCAGAATATCATCCGATATCGGTACCTCCTACCGTCTAAGCCTACCACGCTTACCACCGCGACCACGTCCTGATATCCTAATGAAGGTAACAAAAGAGATTAGCACATTTACGAATGTGCCGAAGCTAACTCACTTGCGTCCTAATATGGTGGACAACAAGAATTCACTCCACATAAGCATATAAACACATATGAATTTCTTTCCTAGATAATGGTTATCCCGCGGCATTGCCAGAGTTCCAATTAGAAACAGAAGTGATCAAGTGCTCTTTTAATAGGACTTCTAGGAACCCGTAGACCCAATCAATATCTTAGGAATTAAATCTCATACACATATAATCACATAAACATGTTATCACTTAGTGTACCATACATATAAATGTCTCCATTAAGCGAGACAAACTCATTGTGGTAAGAACCACTTCCCACGTACCCAAAGTATTCAAACTCGGTATGCTCCAATACCAATTTGTAACGCCCCGAAATTATATACAATAACCCGTCCATAACGTTAACAAATAGTAACAAATGATAAAGTAGTTGTCTTTCATTAGTTTCCAATTAAGTTTACAAAAGAGTAGCATATACGGATATACATTCAAAAACCTATCCCTGAATCTATAGCATATGTTACACGAAAGAATGAACCTTATGCAAAAGAAATGCCTTAAAGGCTTATAGCTTTTCCAAGACAGTGCTTGGTTACAATAAAATGGATGAAAAATCCAATACAGTTAAAGCCCTAGGCTTGTATAAATGGATACACAAAATGAAGCTCTTGCTTCCAAGTCCTCCCAAGTTATTGCCTTAGCAGAGACATATCATTAACACCTGAAAACGGTTATCCGACGTAGGGTGAGCCAAAGCCTAGTAGAAATAATCCAACACAGTATATGAATCTTAACAAAGATATAAGGGTAAAATGCACATGCAATGCTAGTAACAAAACATTTTATATCTCCTTCAAATCATGTAATGACAGGTTTGTATCACAGTTCATAAAATCATGCCCTTTACAATAGAAAAACAGGGGGAAATCTCAACCAGTACAACCTTTCACTGATATTTCGTCATCGTCAAACGACACTCATGTAAACTTAGTCTTTACAAGCACTACTATTGTCATTTTATGGATATTTCATCCACGGGAACGGTACCCATGTATACGCACGTTTTTCGAGACTTTCACACTAGACACACAGACCAACTTGATTTGGTGGTACACACCTCTTTCCAACGTTCACCCATTTTTCTCAAATCATATACATTTTCAATGTATTAAATAAGCAAAATGTTCAATGCACATGAATAAGAAATTAGTTTTATTTCACTTAATTCTCATTCAATTTCTACAACACTCATAGTTATCCTTCATCGATAGCCCAAAACAGATATCTCTAAACAAATAGATAATTTCAATAAAGATAAACTTTCCAAATTCCAAGATGGAAGAGATAATACATATCTAACTCCACAATCCTCATCCACAACAACTCAATTTCACCATTTCAAGATCAATTTTGTTTATCACTACAAAATCAACATTTGAGATTTCTAGGACAAAAGCTCTCTTTCTTATATAAACCATTTTCCAAAGTAAAACCCATCATTTCAACATATCTCAAAAGTAAATATCCATCTACAACCATTCCCAATAATTTATTTGAAAACCTCTCTTTGATTTCAAACCAATACCCAAGATTTGCTCAAAAATCCACTTTTTCACAATGATGTTTCATAAAAACAAATAACTAAGCTAAAACTCATAAAGGAGTGCAGAGAATCCTTACCTCAAGCTCGAAAAGGTTGAAAGAGAAGAACTTGGAAATACCTAATGCCAACGAAGTCATGAGCCACTCGGATCCAAAGGAAACTCTTGCCTCGATCTACAACCTATTCTAAAGGACTAAGATGAGATGGTATTTCTAGGTGAGTAGATCTAAAGATCTAAGTAAGAAAAAGTGAGTTTTTAGAGAAAAAGAGAGAGTCACGGGTGAAAGAGGAAAAAGTGAAACAACTAATGAGAAAGAACTGTCTTTTGGGTCTATTTATAATGGCTAGGTATTAATAGAATAATAGTTCCAAGGTCAAATGAAAAGAGCAAGCCAAAATCCCCAAAAGTATGGCCCAAACCGAATAAAATCTGTAAAAAGAGTCACAGGGGTCGACCCTTGTGTCTGTGGTGTAAACCCTTCAAGAAGAATTGACAAAAAGACAATGCTGGCAGCAGACAAGGTGTCGACCCTTGGAAAAGAGGTGTCGACACTAAATTTCAACAACTAAACCCAGATTCTGCAGTAGACAAGGGTTGACCCTTCCCAGACTAGTGTCGACCCTTGAGGCCAACAACAAAAGACAAGTGTCGACACCACCAAGGCTGGTGTCGACCCTAAATTTCAATGGCCATTCCAAGAACATAGCAGTAAGATGGTGTTAACACCTCCAAGGCTGGTGTTAACCCTAGGAGTAGAACAAGACAAAGAAAAGGAGGCAGTGTCGACGCCAATAAGGATGGTGTCGACTCCTAAAGCCAAAAAGACAAAGAAAATGAGGCAGTGTCGACGCCAATAAGGATGGTGTCTATCCCTAAAGCCAAACCAAACATAATAGGAAGAAAAACAACTATTGCAGACATGGTTTCCCGGATTCAAAAGCATTAAATGGGTCGGGTCTAAGCCCGGATCGTTATAACCACTGTGATGACCAACAAGCTACATTTGAGACTATACCTTTCTCAAAATGAAAATTTATCATACTCCCAAACCAAATTGCCTTTGTCCAAAGGACAATCAAACAAAAGGTGTTCCATAGTTTCTCTATTAGATTGGCACAAGACAAATATCAGAGACAACACATTTGCGTTTGAAAAAGATTCGATTTAATTGTCAAAAAGTTCTTCCACCAAATATGTCTAACCTTGGGAGGTACTTTTAGAATCCAAATATGTTTCCAAAAATTATTTGGGGGCAAGAAACACGAAGAGGGTTGGGTTGATAGAGAGTTCGCTTTTGCAACATTAGCTAAAGCATACCTAGATTTTATCGAATACACCCCTGATTTATCAAGATGCCAAACCACCACATCTTCACACTCTTCAAAAGATAATGGGACAAATTTCACTGCCTCAAAGTTTGAAGGAGCAATGATTGACTTAAGATTTCCTAACTTCAACTCTTATGACTTGGATCAATGACATTCGAGACAAGGGATATGGTGCAATCAAATGGTAGTGAAGTTGAAATTTTGAAATCTATCCCCATGGGCAGCTATTTATCCTTCCAAAAAGAACCGATCTACCATTGTGTATCTGTCACTGAACCCCATGTTCAAGTAATTCACAGCCTTTAAGTAAGCTTGACAAAGTCCAAGAGGCCTTGGATCCTCTAGTGGCATGCAAGAAGTTTGAATTAGGGTAGTATAATCCCTTGAACATTCTGTAAGCATTTGGATTTTTAATCAACCTCCACCCTTAGTTAGCAAGTAAAAGTTGAGAAGTTCCGAAATGATTGACTTGAGATTTCCTAACTTCAACTCTTTTGAATTGGATCAATGACATTCGAGACAAGGGATATGGTGCAATAAGATGGTGGTGAAGTTGAAATTTTGAAATCTATCCCCATGGGCAGCCACTTATCCTTCTAAAAAATAACTGATCTGCCATTGTGTATCTGTCACCGAACCCTCTGCTCAAGTAATTCACGGCCTTTAAGCAAGCTGGCCCAAGCTCAGGAGGCCTTGGATCCTCTAGTGGCATGCAAGAAGTTTGAATTCGAGTAGTATAATCCCTTGAACATTCTGGTCCAATAAGCATTTGGATTTTTAATCAGCCTCTACCCTTAGTTAGCAAGCAGAGCTTGGTTGAAAGCTGAGAAGTTTCAAAAATCCATTCCCCATTTGGCTTTTGATGAACACATGATCTCATATTTGGCCCAATACAACCCCTTATTCCCCAGATCCCCTTTCCACCAATAATTACGGATATCTTTATTTAGCTTACGATAGAAATTATGTGGGAAATAGAAACAAGCCATGGCATACGTTGGAATGGCTTGCACTACAACTTTGATGGGAGTTTCCTTACTAGTATGGGAAATGATCTTGTTTTTCATCCCTACATTTTTGACATCATTCTCTTAATCACAAACCCATATGCCTTCATTTTATACTTACCCCATAAGAAGGGGAGGCCCAAGTATGTCACATTTGATCTTGCTAGAGTGACACCCATCAGCCTACAAATCTGAATCTTCAGTGACTTCGAGGCATTAGCCGAAAAAATCAAGTTAGATTTGTCAAAATTTAACAGTTAGCTAGATGCCCTATTTAAACTTCAAGGATGTGGAGCATATTTTGACATTTAGACAGGTTGGCTTTGGAGAATAAGATAGCATTATTTGCAAAGAATAAGTGAGAAAGTGTAGGGCACTCTTTCCTCATTTTTAGTCCCATGAAAGTGGATTCTACGGGCTATGAGTTTGGAAAAAGCATCGACCACTAAAAAGAAAAGATAAGGGGAGAGTAGGTCACCCTATCAAAGTATACGAGATGGACTAAACGCAGCACGCTTTTCCCCATTAGCGAATATGGAAAAACAAATTGTTCTAACACATTCCATAACCCACAAAATCCCAAAGAACCGCCTCAAGGAAATCCCATTGTATACGGTCATAAACTTTGTTGAAATCCAATTTCAATGCAAGATCCACTTGTCGACCCCTCTTGTTGTGTCTAAGAAAATGGAAGGCTTCATGGGCAATGACAATATTACCTTGAATCAAGCGGCCGAGGATGAAAGCAGATTGATTTGGGGAAATCAGTTGATGGAGGATCTTTTCTAGCCTATTAGCTAGGATTTTGGTGATAATTTTCATTGAGAAATTGCACAAACTAATTAACCTATAGTGAGAAAGCTTTTCTAGAGCAGCCATTTTTGAAATTAACACAAGGTTGGTGTGATTCCATTCCCTTAAAAGAAATACCCTCACCGAAAAAGCTTTTAATGCAAAGCAAACTGAAGGTCCAACCACATCCCAATGTTTATGGTAAAAAATACCTGAAAATCCATCAGGTCCAAGTGCTTTGAGAGCGCCCAATTGAAAGGTATAAGATTTGATTTCCTCATCCGTGATAGGCGTTTGCAACGAAGTGTTCATGTCATCCATGACCTCACATGGTGTCACTTGAAAAAGATTTTGGAAATAATTAAAAAGGTGGGCATTGATATCATCATCGGTTTCACACCATTCTTCTAATTCATTCTTGAGTTTAAGCAACTGATTACGTTGCCTTTGTTGACTGACAATAGCATGACAGAAGCTCATATTTTTGTCCCCATACTTGAGCCAATTAACCTGAGACCTCTGATGTTGGAACGTCTCATTGCTGCCCAAAACCTTTTCTAGCTCTTTTTTAAGACGACAAAGCCGATTAGAACTAGAATCTGAGTAAGGTTGAGCCTGAACGTCCATAATGGCACACCTTCAAGAATTGATCTTGATACAGTTGTCTCCAAAATTCCCCTTACTCCATCTCGACACCCTCCGACCACACTTTTTTAGCTTTTGGGAGAGTCAAAACATTAGAGATCCAGCACCCTCCTCTGACCATAAAGACTGGATCACCTCAGCACACTCAGGGCTTGTAGTCCACATGGACTCGAATTTGAACAATCGAGGGATATTTTTAGGAGGAACATAGCAATACAAAAGGAGGGGACAATGATCCGACCCTACCATAGCTTCATGATGCACTTGTGCAAATGGAAATTTTTGCCTTCAAGTCACCGTTGCAAGAGCCTTATCCAATCTTTCCCTTACATTATGCTCGCCCGATTGGTTGTTCGTCTATGTGTAAAGTTGCACTACAACAAAAAAGATCTATGGTGACGAAAACGCATGATGAAAAAATATTTCATCTCCAAATATACATGTTTTAGTGATGAAAATAAGATTTCGTCTCCAATTGTATTATTTTTAGAGACGAAAACAAAATTTCATCACCAAATGCTTAAAATAAATAGAATAATACGTGACGAAATTTTTTTTCATCTCTAAATTTTATTTTTTGTCGTAAAACAAATTCCCGCCCTTAGAAATTTTGGTGAAAAATTTGGGCACCATATTAGAGACGAAAAGTTTCGTCCCCATTGTAAAAAATTTCAGAGACAAACATAATTTCGTCACCTATAATTTAAGGGGACAAAACGACGCCATTTTGTTTTCCCAAATCACTCTACCCAAATCACTCTTCTCTCTCGCGCTCTTTCTTTCATTCTCTCATCCAGTCTCGTTTCCCTCTCTGGTCTAAGCTTGTGAAACCCTCTCACCGATGTCTTCTTGGCCCTTTCAGATGCACACGAGCACTGCCAGAAACCCTATCTCTATCCGTTCGAATCGCACCACTAGAAGCCCTCTCTCCGTTCAAATCGCACCACCAGAAGCCCTCTTCTCTGTTCGTTTTGCTTCACTGATGCGGCACCACCGGAAGCCCTCTTCTCCGTCCACTTCGCACCAGATATCTTCTTTTCTATATATATATGTGTGTGTGTGTATGTGTGTGTGTGTGTGCACTCTTCATGAATAAAGATTTGTATGCGATTTCCCTCATTTTTTTTGCGATTTCCAATTAGGTAAATTGTTGAATGCAATTTGTTCCTACTCTATTTTGAGGTTGTGGTATGTTGGTCTGCTCTGATTTGAGGTTGTGCCTTGAATGATTAGCTGCTGTGAGGCTTGATGGCTATCTCTGTTGTTACTGGTGTTGCTTGGTTTTACTGTTGTGAGGCTATCTATTTGAAGTTTTTTTTTTTTTCCCCCGTGATGTGGTTTAGGGTTTACACATACAGATCATTATGAATGTTTCACATTCAAACCATCCAAAGTGATAAAAGTTTTACATTGATGGATTGGTGAGTGCATAGACTTGGTGGGTTTGTTTTTGTTACATTAATGTTTTGCTTTTTGGCATGAGGATTTGTTTCTGTTACATAGAATTGTCTGACTAGAAACCCTTTGTCTGATTTCAAGGTATTTCTTTTATTATGTTTACACAAACATCTTTTGTATATGTAATTTTCTATCTGATAAATTTGTATCTCAGTCATCTTTCTCTTTCACGCTTTCCCCACCCATTGACCTCCCTTTGAATTCACTGTTTGTGAACTAATTAGTCATATACTTGTGAACTCAATGATCATATATAAAGTGGGTTGATCACCAAGTGTTTGACAAAATTACCATGAATCAGTAATCTGCACTATGACAACAAACTATACTTGTAAGACCAAGTTAAAAACTATAGTCGAAAATCTACTAAAGTTATACACACGGGAAAATGTACAACATGGGCGGTTTTAAATTTTAGTTAATGAATAAGACCAAAAAAGCTTTGCCTAATTCAAAAGCCCCCTATTAGATTTATTATATTCATTTTTATTTCCCTGTTTGAATGTATGCATTTGCCCTCATTGAATTCTAGGACTTTATGTAGATGAAAGTTGGATTAATTTTTCATGTGTTATTGTTGAATACATTGCTTCAACTTACCAGGTTTATGTAGGGTGACTTATTTTTTCTGGAATTTTTTTCCCCTCACCAATAAGCAAATTTGAGAATAGATTTTGTGGTTGATGGGCAGGGCACCATAAAGAGCTCTCTCTCTCTCTCTCTCTCTGGAAGAGTGTGAAATGCATGTATTTTGATTCATTTACTTACACTATATTTTTCTTTTCTTGCTAATTCATTTGTCTTTATTTTCTTGCCTATCTTTTCTATGGTCAATAATCTGTACCCAAAACTAACTGAAAATGCCACTACATTCATGAACCAATGTGAAATATATAGTCATGTAAAATAACAATCCCCATCAAATTATGAAGGAATTTTTTTGATATAGATGCTAGCTGTAACTAAAATTTGTCCATTGTTGTGCATAGTTAACAGGTTCTGCCCCTAGTGAGCTCTGCTATGGAGGAAGATCTCCTATGCGAGCCACTACATTTTAGACATGATTTTTTATTTTTTCAAGATGATTCTACTCGCAACTAATATCTAATAAAAATTTAATAGTTGCAGTATTTTATTAGGTTTGGTTTGGTTATGGTTTATATTATTTTGTGCATTAGAATTAGTAAGAAACACCAAATTGGTGGTTACTTCTAATTCCTATAAAGGTATATCATATATATGTATATATATATATTTTAATTTTTGAGTGGGGCAGTTAGTTGGATCGTCTGAGATCGATGCAACTTGTTTTCTTCTTGTTAAAAATAATTCCAAAAGAAGAAAATATATTTTTCGCTAACAATAATTTGCTGAGTTTGATGCTGACCTGGAATGGTCCAACCTGTTGGGCATTCACTTTCAGGTGTCAAAAGAACTGAAGCATAAGGTATTCTTGTGCATTGGTGTAGACTCGACTTTCTTCCCGCGCCCCCTTTTTGGAGAGGCGTGAATTGGTCCTACAGTTCAGACTCCTGTCACGGTTCTGAATCTAATTTCACAAAGTGCAATGTGAAACGGATAAACACCAAAGAGTCCAATTCGGCAAATCATTTTGGAAAATCGATTTTAAATCAAATAATGCAAAAACTGGACTGCTTTGCCAGATTACAGAGTTGCCACCTAAATATTTTTTTTTTGAAAAATTTGGGAAACCTGACTTGTGCCAAAGGCCACGTGTTCATCATCACCAAAGTTGCCTCGACTCGAGAACTTGGGTACGAGAGGGGAAGGTCATGAAATGAGCACCCCCGCTCGCCCGATCAAAGGATCGGTCTCTACTAAACATGATATGTTGTTTTATAAACCTCATGTGTTCTTATTCCGGTTATTAGCTAACTTTACTATGTGACGCACACAAGCAAGTATAGACTGAATCGCAAGAATTGGAACATTTCAAGTCATGTTTTGTTTTCAAAAATGGTTTGAAGTTGCCACCCTCAAGTGAGCTAAAACACGGATTTGCCACCCTTAAGTGGGCTTAAAAAATGATTTGCCACTTCGCAAAGTGGGCTTAAAACTCACATTTATCAAATTGTTCCAATTCAAGAAACCAAGCCTTCATCCACAGGCATTCATGCAGTTAATCATTTAAGCACATAACCTCATGGCAAGCATGCTATCATGGCAACACTCACACTGATGCAAGAATGGTAAAGCGTAAAACTTACAGTGTACTCCAAGTCAAAACAAAAACTAGTTAGAAATATGCATGATCCTAACTATGTTAAGTGCCTATTGCAACACATGCAATAATGCAACTAAATAGGCTTGGCTACTAAGATAGCATATGAATACAACAATTTGATAACATACTTTGAAACACGTATTCAAAGAAGTGTATCGAAATTGCAATGCAGTTTGAATGATGGGCTGAGCCTCGGTGCATGCAAGACAAATGAATGATGCAAACATGCAAGCATAAGGTATGCTAATCAAAACATGATCCCTGATCTAACCATTGAAAGTGGATAAATAAAAAGGAGAAAGAAGTGGGGTTGGAAGACATGCACACACACACGCACGCGTATTACAACATTACGCCCTCGTGAAGGAGGGTCTGAATGAATCAGCTAAGCTAATTATTACAAAATGAACTAATTAACTAGTTTAAGCTAATTAATTACAAACCGAATTAAGTAACTAGCTATGCTAAGCTAATTAAGATATTACAAAACAGATTAAACTAATTAATTATAACACATGTATTAATTAGTTACAACTAACTAATAAAGCAATGAAGTGGCCTTGCGGGTGAGGGAGACATGCATGCTCGGTTGGCTTCCTCCCGAAAATCCATTGCCTTGCCATCGGTTGCCTCTGTTTGCACTCACCTTGATCTCTGAACATTGTACCAATTTCCAGACTGCCTCTACTCCAAAACAGGAACACTTTTGCATAAAAATTGATTGGTGGCCGTGTCACGACCCAAACCCGCCCCTATGGGTTTGGCACCGTACCGGCCAGTAATCCGTGATTACTGAAAGCCTGCTTAACAGTAGAACAGTAAAACAGAGTACAGGGGCTAGCGGAAGCCAAAATAGTAATTTAAACAATGTCCAATGAGCTGTGACAGTCTGTATGCAAAAAGACTTTTCATACATATATACAATCAGTGCAAAACAGTATGTACAACATTTACAATCATTCAGGACAGGGACTTAATCCCTGTTAAAATAGTACAGTAACAGTCTATATAGTCTATACAAAACAGAACAGAAAGGGGGAAACTAAAACACCCCATAGCCTTAGCTTGGAACAGGCTCGGAACCTCGTGGTGAGGCACATAGGTTGGCTTGACAAAACTGGAGTTACCCTGACGCTTCTAGCAACGGTCCGATGCCTGAACACCTACATATATATATGAGCAGTGAGCTAAAACCCAGTGAATAACATAGTGCGTAAAGAGGTTAAGAATGAATGTCCTTACAGTAATGAAAACAGTCCATTAAATCAGTATTTCAGTCATTCAGTCATAACAGTCATATGTGGTACATCCATTAGCATAGCAGTACAGTAAATAGTAGGTCTTAAAAGACCGAACAGTCAATGATGGCCATCATAACAGTAAACAGAAGTTCCAAGATAGGAACTGATAGAGATCTCTGTAACAGTAACAGTAGTTGCTAAGGATGCCACAATACAGTTCAGAATAGAGGACATGCATTCATTCAGTTAACAGTATCAATTCAGAAACAGTACAATTTAACCATTCAGAAGATATTCATATTTGAACATATCTTTACACAGTTGTTACCCACAGAGTTCTGGGCTACAGTTAAGCTAGAGCGCGTCCTCAGATGCCAACCTTACACAGTTTACAGGATGAACACACACTAAGTTCACATTCGGGAATGAAAGACTTAGTCCCTACTTAGACTCGGCGTGGTTCTATATCAATATCCTCATTAAGATGTCTTAAACTAGGCCGAAGAATGCCTAGGATGGAATGAGGATGCAAAAATGGGTTTTAAAACACTGGTCAAAATTTTCAGAAAATAGAGGTTCCGCTCGAGCGTAGGTTACTCCGCTCGAGCGGACATGCAGACAAAGGTTTCCGCTCGAGCTTAGAATTACCCGCTCGAGCGTACTGCAAAACAGTCAAAAGTGCTGGATGGGTGAAAATCACGCTCGATAGGGCACTCGACACCTGCTCGAGCGTAAGAAACAATGTCCCGCTCGAGCGTAAATTACCCCGCTCGAGCGGACTGCAAAACACAACAAAATGCTGGAAGCACGATTTTCACGCTCAAGCGCCAATCACCCCGCTCGAGCGTGAGTTCAAAATCTGGAATCTCCAGATTTGAACCTCAAGCTCAAATTCAACTTCAAATGAATCAAATTTGATTCCTTTGGGCCCATTTCCTGGAAAACACTTGTAATTACATAATATGACATGATTTAAAGCTCGATTTGTAAAATCAAGGCCCAAATGTGAGGGAATTAAACCCAATTTCAACCAACACTTCAAGAACATGATGAATGTGTAACATGCAAGACTTTAAACAACTTTTAAGCTTCAAATGCTAGCTCAATTGAGCCAATTCTTTCTAAAACATGATGAAATCATGGACTATACCAATAATATGAACATGCATGTACCAAATTCCATGAAAACAACTTTAAACTCATCAGTATAGGCATGCATGCATGGAATGAGCTTCAATTCAACATTATAAGGCTCAATCTAGGCTTAGATCACTAAGGACACAAGAACCATACATGAATCAATTCAAAAACAAGTTCAAGAAGGTGGATGTTCTACCTTAAGTCTTGAATACAAGATGTACAAGCTCAATTTGGTAAAGAACCCTTCAATTCCTATAATTTCCAAGCAAATCTCCAAGTTGAACTCAATTCCTCTCACTCTCTCACTCTAGTCGGCTAGAACAAGGAAATTGTCTGAGGAAAATGTTGTGTGAATGTATACTAAGGCTTCAATATGTGTTGGCTAAGTGGTCCACTCAATGGCAAGGTTGTAAATAAACCTAACTTATGTAGTTTAGCTCATTTTAATCTAATTTAATCATACCAAATCACATTTCAGCTAAATATGCCATAAAATCACATAAATTATAACTAACACATATCACTAATCAATTTCAGATTCGGCCGCCGATAAGGCCTTCAATTTGCAGTTTAAACATAAAACATAAACAGATAATTAAACAGTCAAACAGATAGAAATGCATTTAAACTAGTACATTCAATTAGTTAGTTCAGTATTTCAATTACTTTTCATAATCAGTCTCAGTTTAGCAGTAATCAGTGGTTAATCGGTAAACAGTGGTGAGGGTTGTTACAGGCCGGTCAGCTACAGAAAATGGTTGTCGGCCACTTTAACTGGCCGATCGGCTAGTTTAAGTGGCCGGTCGGCTACTTCAAGTGGCCGGTCGGCCACTACTTTTTTCAAACTTCTGTTTTTACTGCAACAGAGAGCAACAAAAGCAAAGCAATGCATTTTTCAAGGAATGTATGTACTGCCACACTCCTTATCATTTCTCAAGCTCAAAGGAGTATAGCACTTGGCTCTCAAGCCATCAACCAAGCATTTTCAATGCATGATGGCCAAAGAGTTAAGCTTGTACTAGGCCAATGAATGCACAAATAAGACTTGAAGGACCACCACCCTATCACGCATGATCAAGGGTGTCGGTGACCAAGAAAAGTGGCACGTTTCATCACTTTGAGTATGAAACGTCCCATTTTCCTTGTGCTTGGATTAACATCCGATCCAAACACATGCAATGCAACACAAATGCTTATCTTGTTCATGTTTTACTTTGTTCATTTTGTTTACACATTTTACATTACCGATTAAGTCCAATGTAAAAGTCCTCTAATTGGAAAAATGGCCTAAGCCACAAGTGCCTTGAGCATGAAAGAGGCCTCATGCTATTGGTTAGGAGGAACCCTCAAGAGAAGGTTAAAACCATTAGGCATGAAAGTCTCAAGTTCACACTCAAGCCAACAAGGGGCTTAAGACCACTTTCAAAGCAAATTAAAAGTGAAGAATAGAGGGAGGTTATAGACTTTTCAGTGCTGAAATGGCATGAAAAATGGCACTAAATCATGCAAGCAACACATTCACATGTTCAAAAGCCAAAAGCATTAAACTAGTGAAGAGCACTACACTAGAGGCATGCAATATCAAGCTCAAATGACCAAACCAGCTCAAAACAGAGCTAAAACATACCAAAACAGTAGCTAAAACATGCTGAGATTGAAGCATAGAAGGCAAGAAAAACATGCTTATTTGTTAGCTCGCAAGCAAGACTCAAGACACAACTCTCAAAAGCAATGAAAGAGTAAAATAAGTGAGAGTGTGACAGAGCTATATGCACTGAAATCATATGTTAAATGATGCAATAACATGAAATCAACACATGCACAACATGTTAGAGACCTTAAAACACTATGCTAGTGAAGACCATTACACTATAGCCATGCAACACAAGCCTCGAAGGACTTAACCAGCCCAAAACAGAGTTAAAGTAGGCCAAAATAGTAGCTAAAACAACTTGAAGTTAAGCTAACACAAGCTACAAAAATAGGCTAAACCATTAAGCATGCTAGACTAGTGAGCACAATTGCACTACAAGTACAAAAAGCAAGCAATAAGTGCTCCAACCAACCCAAAACAGAGTTGAAACATGCCAAAATAGAGTTTAAAACATGCTTGAATTAAACTAAATTAAGCTCGAAAAATAATCTACTATGTAATGCTAACTAGGCATGCAAGTGAGACACAAGGAGGGGAGGCCAACCCCTCCATTTTGGGACTTCAAAACATGTTTTTACCACTGAAAAACCTCTGAGTTTCAGTGGTTAAAAGGCCAAAAGAGTTGGTTTGAAAGGTGATGAAAGATGGCACAAAAAGCTTCACAAGCCAAAGAGCCAAATGGGGGGACAACCCCCTAACTCACAAAGGCTCAAACCACCATTTTTAGGACTGGAAAACAGAGGTTTTTATAGTTGAAAACCAGGCCAAAAATAGCACAAAAAGATGGTGAAACAAAGTTATGCAAAACAAGTTTAAAAGGTGAGTTTTATACCTCTTGAAGCTCAGCACAAAACAGGCACTTTCTTAGGCTCAAACAACCTTCCAACAGCCCAAAATAGGTTTCAAGGGACCTCAGCCCAAAGATATGCAACTTTGATCAAGGATGTCTAGGCAAAGGAGAAGTGTATCTCTACTTCTATGCACAAAAGGGCAAGAGAGAGAGAATTGTAGAGAGAGAGAGAGAGATTTCAGAGAGAGGGGCTCCCAAACTTTTTAACCTTGCAATATGAGAGATATGGCCTCTATATATAGAAAAATACAAGCCTTGGTCGAAAATATCTGATTTAGAGACAGCTGGAGCAGTGTGATACAGCTGGAGGAGAAATATCTGCAAAAAATCTGAGTTTGGGACATTAGTGGCCGACCGGACACATCCGTGGCCGATAGCAAAAATCTGTTTTCCAGGTCCAACTTCAAACGGACATATCTCCTTCATATAGACTCCGTTTCAGGTCATTCTTGTGCCTAAATTGAAGCCCCGGAAGTCTTGTTTCCAACGGTGGTAACCTCACATCAAAATTCCACGTGTGAAAAAATATATGCCTCTTTTAGTGAAGGTTGCTCATTTCCAGCTCAATCGGATTGATGCCCAACTTCAATCAGCCATATCTCCCTCATCCGGACTCGGCTTTAGGAGATTCTTGAGTGCAAAATGAAGCCCCAGAAGTCTTATTTCCAATGGTTGTGGTCGCATAGCTGAAATCCAAGTATACAAAAGGATAGGCCTAATTTAGCGAGGGGTGCTCGCCTCTCTCTTAACGATTCATGCCCAACTTCTTCCCCAACTTGGTTTCTTCCCTCCTCTCCTCTCTTCTTCAACCCCAAACTCCTAAATAAGGTGTTTTAAAGATTTTTTCAAAGAGTTCACCTCTCTTTCATTCATTTCCACTTTGTCCTTGCTCAGTTTACCGAAAAGCGCAACATTTAACGAAATGTGAGCCTTGGAACATCATAGAAATTTTTTTTCAAAAATGTTTTGAAAGAGAGGGTTTTAAGGTCTAAAATCATTCTGGTCAAAATCATTTTGGTCCAAAAATGGGGTGTGAGGTTGGGATTTGACGCTCTCCTTGCCAAAGAAATCAAACCTTTGCACTGCACACCTTTCATCACCACGTAAGCAATTAGTGGCGCCCAAGTCTTAAGGGCGGTCAAAAATGGAGTGTTTACAATTGGTCATTGATCTTGACTCTTGATGAAGTGCTAGTGGTGTATGGAAACATCACATATTATATGTGGACACTTCGATTTTTGGTCTGTGATCTTTTGAGGTTTGTCTAGTGGTTCAGAATAGTTTTAGGATTCATTGCCAGAGCAATAACCATATCAATTTTAGTTATTTGGAACTCAAATGCTCTGTATACTTCATTCTTAATTGTCATGCTTTGTCTTTTCCCATAAATGTTAATTCACATTTAGCATTCAACTATTTATTTAATTTGGTTCACCTTTTGCCACACTTGCGTACAGATTCATTTAGAATTGCAAGTCTATGGATCGTTATTTTTTATGAAGATGGGAGGCGGAAGGAAAGATAAAATGACAGTAAAACAGTCTATTGTTAGAGGTTCCCTTCATGGTGGTTCACTTCAGATGAATGGGAACACTGATCATGTTAACTCATATATTAGAGTTAACAGAAGTTAGCAGCTACAAGGAAGCTTGTAACTAGGGCTTAACAGGGTTATGTAATCTTGGAACACTTGTTTCATGAACAGTGCCATTCAGTGTTTGGTGCATACTCCAAAGCTTGTTGATTATTTTCTTGGAGACTATAGAAAGGACATAAATATTGAAAATCCCTTGGGCATGAATGCACGTATATTTGGAATCCAACAATTAGTTATTTGTACTTTTGAAAGAGCTTGTTTTGGTATTTTGCCCTGTTGTTATGTGTTTTGTTGGCGGCCTCTTAAATGTGTCATTCTCTCTCTCTCTCTCTCTCTCTCTCTCTCTCTCAATGTGCACTTTTTGGCCAGGGCAAACTTGCTTTACAATTTGGAGATTTGTTAAGGAAGCTATGGGCTCCAGGCGCAACACCAGTAGCTCCAAGAGCGTTTAAATTGAAACTTTTTGCTTTTGCACCTCAATGTAGTGGCTATAACCAGCATAATTCCCAAGTTAGTGAACTTTCCTTGCTTTTAGAAGTGTAGTATGTATTATTGTTTCTCTCTGTCTTTTGGAGGCAAAATACTTCTTATAATTTGTTGTTTTTAACGTAGGAATTTCTTGCTTTTTGGTTGGATGGGCTCCCTGAAGATCTCAATCGTGTGAAATACAAACCTTACATAGAAGCAAAGGAAGTAGAAGATCGGCCTGATGAAGAAGTGGCAGATGAACACTGGCAGAATCATCTAGCTCGCAATGACTCCATCATAGTTGATGTGTGCCAAGTGAGTCTTTTGTGATTTGGACTTTTCTACCACGATTGAATTCATTTTAATATGTACTTGTTTTATGATTTGAGATTGAAGCACTATTTGGATTAGTTTTCTTTGCTTCAAACTTTGGTGCTTCGGTAGCATATGCTGTAAATTTGCTTGGCCTTTTCAACTAAGTTAAAGTCTCTCTTCTTCTTCTTCTTTTTTTACTATAGGGTCAATACCATTCAAAATTGGTTTGTCCAGCTTGCAAGAAATTGTCCATTACATTTGATCCATTCATGTATCTTTTGTTACCATTACCTTCAACAACAATGGGCTCGATGACTTTGACAGTCATGAGCACTGATGGGAGTACTTTGCCATTTTTAGTCACTGTAATTGTACCAAAGTATGGAAGATGTAAGGATCTAGTGCAAGCCTTAAGCACCGTATGTTCTTTGAGAGATGATGAAAAACTGTTGGTAGTTGAGGTATGTTTTTTTAGCAATGTGGTCAATAATTAATATTTATTGTAAGCGTGAACTCTTATTTTTTCTCTACATATGCGCGACACACAACTTGCATCAAGGTCTCACTGAAAATGATGGGGTTTCAAGCACCATATTGTCATGTCACACTTGCATGATGGTGTAGCGTGTTAGACTTCAAGCACTGTAATTGGTCATGTAGCACTTGACCAGTTATGTTCTCTGAAATGTAATGCATGCTTTTTCTTTCATTTTATTTTTTAGTTTTTCAGTGGACAATAAAAAGATGATTTGTTGCATTTTTTTTATGGTTGCTCAATGTAGATCTACGTATTGAAAGATTATGCATTTGAGCCTTAAAATTGAACCAACCATGGATATAGACATGGGACACAATCATGCATACACAACAGCTAACTAAAAATTAGGACTTGGACACATTGAACAAAAAAGAAAGTATATTATATAATATAAATCCATATATCAAGATATCAAAACAACAAAACCACTAAACCAAAAACCAAGAACTAAGCATAATAAACTTTTAGTTAAATGTCCAAGCTTTCTTTGTACGCACTTAGAAAGTGGTTGCCTACTATAAATAAACAATAGATGTTGAACTATTAATTACGAAAATGACTTGAAAAGTATAGCTTATGACATTGAATTATCTAGCGAACATTATAGTTGAGGTTATTAGCATTTTGGTCAACTTTTTCCTATTTGCAACAGCGAGGTTAATTTTTCAGATGAAGGAAAAAGGTTGGGAACTAAAAACCTTTCCCTTGTGAGAGTCTTCTGCAAGTTTCCCACAATCTTGTTCATTGTGGTCATATAAATGAATATAGCTTTAAAACATATATGTATGTATGTTTTCAAAGATAGAAGCTTGAAATTAAAATTATCCAATTGTATATAACTAAATTAATTATATTTTCATAGAGACTGAAATGCATCTTATGTAAAAGATTGAACTTCTATTTCTGACATTGTATGGTGGTTTATTTATTTATTTTCCTTTAGAAGTTATCGTGGATTTTAGTTAATATACAAAATCTTGGGTTTGAGTCCAAGGAAAACAATTTTATGCAAATATAGCAGAAGTTCTGTGCCTAGTCTCCCCTTCCCACCACCACTTAGGATTGACACTCATCAGTTAATGGCCTTCTTATATACTAAATATGATTGTCATTGATGGTACACAATATTACAACCGGAAAAATTGAAACAAGTCAAATATAAAAAAAATTGGACCCAAAAGTTATGATTATCTAAGTGGCAGGGGTAAAAAGTTTCCCCAAAAAGTATTGTGGTTTGAAAATTAAGTAGAAAAATGCACTTTTCCAACATTTAGGCTTGAAAATAGGCCATTGGAGGCCAAAATCGTGAAACACCCATGAGAAGGCCATGGGAATACACCGAACTCCTTGGGAGGGACCAATGTAACTTGTGAAAACTTACAGAACTAGCACGGGACTCTAGGTTTGAAAACTAAGTAGAAAAATGCACTTTTCAAATACTTAGGCTTGAAAATAGGCCATCGGGGGCCAAAATCGTGAAACACCCATGAGAAGGTCACAAGAACACCCTAAACACCTCGGGAGGGATCAATGTAACTTGTGAAAACTTATGGAACTAGCACTGGATTCCCGGTTTGAAAACTAAGTAGAAAAATGCATTTTTCCAACACTTAGGCTTGAAAATAGGCCATCGGGGGGGCCAAAATCATAAAAAGCCATGAGAAAGCCTAGGGAATACCTCAAACACCTCGGGAGGGACTAACGTAAGTTGTGAAAACTTATGAAATTAGCACGCGACTCTCAGTTTGCAAACTAAGTTGAAAAATACACTTTTCAACATTTAGGGTGGAAAATATGCCATCAGACTCCAAAATCGTGAAACAGCTACGAGAAGGCCCGGGGAACACCCCGAACACCTCGGGAGGGACTAATGTAAGTTGTGGAACTTACAAAAATAACATGGGACTCCCTGTTTGAAAACTAAGTAGAAAATGCACTTTTCTAACACTTAGGCTTGAAAATAAGCCATCAAAGGCCATAATCGTGAAACAGCCACAAGAAGGCCACGGGAACACCCCAAACACTTCAGGAGGGACCAATGTAACTTGTGAAAACTTACGAAACTAGCACTCGATTCTCGATTTGAAAACTAAGTGAAAAAATGCACTTTCCCAACACTTAGGCTTGAAAATAGACCACTAGGGGGCCAAAGTCGTAAAACAACCACAAGAAGGCCCGAGGAATACCTCAAACACCTCGGGAGGGACCAATGTAATTTGTGGAAACTTACGGAACTAATATGGGACTCCTGGTTTGCAAACTAAGTAGAAAAATACACTTTTCCAACATTTAGGCTTGAAAATATGCCATCGAGCTCCGAAGTCATGAAACAGTCAGGAGAAGGCCTAGGGAACACCCCGAACAACTCGGGAGGGACTGATGTAAGTTGTGGAAACTTACGGAACTAGCATGGGACTCCCTATTTGAAAACTAAGTAGAAAAATGCACTTTTCTAACACTTAGGCTCGAGAATAGGCCATCAGATGCTAAAATCGTGAAACTATCATGAGAAGGCTCAGGAAACACCTCAAACACCTAGGGAGGAACCAATGTGAGTTTTGAAAACTTATAGAACTAGCACGGGACTCCCGGTTTGAAAATTAAATCGAAAAATGTATTTTTTCCAAGACTTAGGCTTAAAAATAGGCCATTGGGGGCCAAAATCGTGAAACATCCACGAGAAGGTCCGGGAAACACCCCAAACATCTCGGAAGGGATCAATGTAAGTTGTGAAACTTATTGAACTAGCATGAGACTCCCAGTTTGAAAACTAAGTCAAAAAATGCACTTTTCGAAAAATGTTAAATTGTATATTTTATTGATAAGATAGTACTTCTCTTCCTTTTTTTTTTTTTTTTGGTTTTGTTTTGTTGCAGATTGGAGATTAGAGATGGACGTGTTTGGTAATCTGGTGAGCAAGAGCTTGCTCATTTTGTGTTTTTGTTAATATTACCTTACATGTATTTTGGTTGCATTGTAAAGTTTATATTTTTGTATATATTAGAAGACACGTTTGGTAATCTACACTTGATATTATATATTTGTGGATATTAGGAGACGTGTTTTCTGTGGATATTAGGAGACATGTTTTGTAATCTGCAGTCAATATTGTATTTTTGTGGATATTATGAGACATATTTCTACTGTGGTGTTTATGAAAATGAACAAGTTTTTGTATTGATCTGTAATAGATATTTTATTAAACATGTTATTAAAATGTGCAGGGAATTTTTAGTGAAAAAAAAATTGAAAATTGAAAATATTACCACCATTTTTAAAAATGTAATTATTATTAGCGACGAAATAAAAAAATTGTCGCTATTAGTTTTCAAAAAACTTTTCTTGACGAATAATTTTGTCACTAATAATATAGTTCCAACAAATAATTTCATTATATTTGCTGAATATTTCGTCACTAACTTGAAATATTTGGTGAAAAAATTGTTTTTGTCATTGAAGAATTTTGTTTTGTGCTCATTTTAGTGACAAATTGTTTTGTCACCTTAATCTATATCATTGGTGAGGATAAATTTCGTTACTAAAACCTCTATCTTAATATTTTATGACGAAATATTTCATCGCCAAAACAATTTAAAAAAATATTATTTAGTTATAGTGACGAAATGGATGTTATAGAGGACGAAAAATTCAACATTTAGAGATGAAAATTTTCATTGCCAAAAATGAAGAATAGGCGATGAAACGATTTTTTGTAACCAAGTACTTTCTGCAACGACAAATAAACGACGAACATGGTGACAAAATTTTTTCGTCACAGATCACTTTGATGACAAAAATTTGATATTTGGAGACAAAATCAGTCTATCGCCAAAGGCTTTTTTTGCTGTAGTGTTGTGTTCAAGTAGTTAAATGCAGTTTAATGGCTCATCCGGAGGTAATCCAAGAATTGTAGGGATGAAGGGTTTTCTAGACCATCACATAGTCCTGTTTTTGGCTGCTTGCTTGTCCTATTGGCATTACCACTAAATATATGGCAAATTTGTGAGCTCTATGAACTGGCCTACAAATAGCATTGAATGTTAACTACAAAAATCTAATTATTGAATCTTATTCTCTTATAGAACTTTGTATGTTCTACTCAAGCAATAGACGAAGATTTGTTGATTCTCTTAAAACATTGAATGCTTTACACAAGCAATAGATGAGGATTCACTAATTCTTTTGAAACATTGAACGATTTACACAAACAATAGACGAGGTTATGCATGGATTAAGCTCTTTTGCAGGATTGTTCACAACTTCTACATGAATTTTATCATATTAGCTTTTGTTTTGCGTATAAGGAGATCAATCAAGTAGTTGATGTTGAGCTAAAGTTGCAGCTACCCTTTTGTCTCCTAAACAGATTTATTACCGTCCCATTTTATTTTTGCATATTGTTTTGGAGAGAGATAGGTGTGACCCTCCTTTATTTCGTTTTGTGTCTTCTGTCATGAGCATTGGCGGAGCTACTATATAATGAGTGGTGTCACTTGACACCACTCAACTTTCAAATTTTCTTTAAATAAATGTAAATTTATTCAAAATGTTTGAGATTTCACGAATTGAACCCAATAAAATTAGAGAAAAAGAGAGAATTGTTATTCCTATTTCACTATATTATAAATAAACTCTAAAAATTTGTCGTTAGGCCTCGTTTGTTTGGCAAATTAGGTTGGATAGGATTATGGGTGCGGTGGGATTGAGTGGAGATATTATTAGTGTAGTGGTATTAGGTTGGGCATGTAAGATAAAGTGTGTTTGTTTGTGCACTAGTGTGGGGGAGCTTCTATATACACACACCTAATCCCCTCTATAAACACACTTAATGATATTTAATTTTATTACAATTTTATCCCTAAGTGAAGTTACTATTTTAGACATCTACCAAATTCAGCTCAATGCACACATCCAGACTTCACGTTGAAGCTGAAGCTCCTCCAGGTTCAGCTTCTTCCATTGAGGTAGAAGTGAATGCACTCATTCATTAAGCTCCAAGTTCAGCTTCTTCCATTGAGCTAGAAGTGAAAGCACTCATTCATTAAACTCAAAGTTCAGCTTCTTCCATCTGAATTAATGGTCTTTTTTTTTTTTCCAGCGTCGTTCGGATAACCAGAGCCGAATTGTGTTATTTGGTTCGGAAATCTACTACCGAAATAATTATTTATTTTCGGAAGTTGTTGTCCGAACAAACTAATAAATTTCAGAAGTTGTTGTCCGAACAAATTATTTAATTTCGGAAGTTGTTGTCCGAACAAAGTTAATTTTTACAACATTCAACTTCCGAAAGTTGAAAATAAATTCAAACAACTACTTCCGAATGAAGTAAAAAAAAATTTTTGCAAGTAACTTTTAATGGTCGATAAAAAAAATTTAATGGTTGATAAATTTTTTTTTTTTGCAAGTAACATTTAATGCAAATTATTTATCACTCAATAAGAGATTACCACAAATGTAAAAAGAATATACATAAGAAGGGAGAGAAAAAAAAAAAGAAACAAAAAAGAAAAACACTGGTCGGAAGTTTAAAACCGAAAGTATATATACTGTTCGGAAGTTGAAATCCGAAACAAAAAATTAATTTCGGAACTTGATTGTTGTTTGAATTTAATATATTCGGAAGTTGACTGCCGAAATAATCAAAAAGATTCGGAAACCTACTGTTGAAATAAATCACCAATTTCGGAATCCTACTTCCGAACAAATGAATTAATTTCGGCAAACCAGTTCCAAACGGTTTGTTTACACTCCGTGGCCCTTCGTCCGTTTTCAAAATGATAAAAACAAAGCTCTACATTTTGATTAATTCATTTGTGATTTATTTCAACAGTAGGTTTGTGATTTATTGTTACTGACAGAGGTTGAAGATGAAAGCTGTGTGTGTGTATTTGGGGATGAAAGCTTTGGGGATGAAAGTTGTGTGTGTGTATTTGCACACGGAAAACTTCAATGGGTATGTGTATCCTCAAGGTTGAAGATGTAGTTTAAGCTTCAATGGGTGTGTGTATCCTCAAGGTTGAAGATGTAGCTTAAGCTTCAATGGGTGTGTGTATTTGCACCGTTGGGAGAGAGCTGGGTTTGGGGTCGGGGGGGTGTGTGTGTGTGTGAGGGCAGATGTGGAATAAATCGTGTGTGTAGTGAGTAGATTAATTAGGAATTAATTTTTTTGGTGTGTGTAATGAGAAAGATGTGCAAAGAGGGCATTTGGTGTGTGTAAATAGATGCTCCCCTAGTGTGGTGGTATTATATTTATAAAATTACCTAAATACCCTTACCACATAACATATAAACTGCTTGTTTTGTAAAATAGAGACTAAAGTGGTCTTTTAACCACCAATCCTTGTGAGGGGATTAGCAATCCCAACCCTCCCATGGGAATACTAAACCTACCATTGGGGGGAATTCACACTCCCATGGGATTACCAATCCCATACCATTTTGTTGTAAACGAACATGGATTAAGTAAGCTATAGGATTATTCGTACAATCTCCCTCTCAAAACCTCCAATCAAACATGTTTTAGTGTTTAAAATTACACATATATGATTCTTAATTCACATTAGAATACAATTTTTGAAGAAAATTTATAAAGAAATGTAGTGAAAATAACAACTACAACTGTCATGGTCATTAATTTTACCAATTACAAGTACAATTGTAAAAAATCTTTTGTTTCGATGCAATAAGTGATGGTTTTTAATATATTCAAAGTGATGCTTGAATGAATGATTATTTGGCCATATATATATATATATATATTTTGATGAGGGAGGGGGGAATGAATGTATTTGATAGCATAAGTAATAAGGTTTCTACACACAGATTTTAAAAAATAAAACTTGTGAACAATTATGTTAGTGTAGATCTTTGCTTCATTTTGTTGAACTATTAATGTCTCAACTTTTGTTTTATATGTGATTTATTAAGGTCAAATTATTTTGTTGATATGATTGAAAATATATAAAATTAGTGTAAAACTTGATTTTGATATAGGGTGTGTCGAACATATATTGACATACAATATTGATGACAGTTGTTAAATGACTCTACTGACCAAAAATCTAGACAATGCCACTGGTCATGAGCTTTTCTTTTTAATATATTTACCTTGTTATTCCAAAAATAAAAAATAAAAACAAAAACAAATGCAACTTACTCGACTCCGCAAAAGAAACAAAAAAAAAGTGCATTTTTTTTTTAATTTTATTTTAACCATCGCGGTTAGCTTAATAAGCAAAACTTGTAACCTCATTAAAATGTCACAAGTTGACTCACAATATACCAAAATGATAATAATAATAATAATTGTTACATTTTCACTTTAGTAATGTAGTTGTGTTCTTATCACGTTGTTGCTATTGCTTTTGTGGTTAGAAGATATGAGAAGTTTGCTCTCACCCATGAATATGCCAAATAGCCAATCTGTTGGCCACCCATTATTTATTTATTTATTTATTGGAAAAAAAATTTAAGAAGATGATTAAAAATTGATTTTTTTTTTTCAAAAAAATGTGTAAAAATGTGAGAAATAATGTAACTGAAAATGGGTTAAAAACTAGAAGATAACTGTTAACTATTTTTCTAAAATAGCCCTAAATATGCCATACTGGTAGTTCAGTTATCAAAGGCCTTGGAATCCACCTAAACTTGGTTAAATTTGGCGAGTATTGCGTGTATTCAAGGTTTATTTTTGTAAGGATGGATCTAAAGTGATTTATAATATATGTTGAATGTTGTCAAAATATAATATCTTAAACATGTTCAATTGTGTATTTATTTTCTCCACCATTTGGGTAAATTACGAATATATCTTAATAATTTGACTTAATTCTCATAAAATTTTATTAAAAATAAGTTATACTAAAATTATCGCTAAAAATAATTTTTTGTGACCATTTTTTATATATGTCGCTAAAAATTGACAATTAATGACTTTTTAATCACGATTTTTATAAATTGTCACTAAAATTTATAGTTAGTGATGTTTTTCTGTGACAAATTTTTAAACTGTCGCTAAAAGTTAAAAATTAGTGACTTTTTTTGTGACGATTTTTTTAAATTGTTGCTAAAATTTATAATTAGTGACTTTTTTAGTAACAAAATTTTCAAGCTGTTACTGAAAATTAATAATTAGTGACAGTTTTTAATAGTGTTTGATGAAAAATGTGATTAATTATCATAAGACTTATTGGATAAGTCTACGTATTATGAGCTACACGTAAGTCCCCATTTTTATTTTTTATACTTTCATAAATAAAAACAGTGAGAAGTTTGAAAACATCTATCATTTTTTATATAATTTTTATTTTCATACCATATATATATATTTGTAATCAGCTCGTCAAATAATTTTTGTTTATTTTTTAAAATAATAAATATATAAAACAAATACATAACACAACATGTTGCTTTCCACAAATGTAATGGTTTAAAAGGGTGAAGCACTAACAAATCCTAAAATATGATTTTATGAAATATTTAGTTTTTTCTTTTTTCTTATGAACTCAAAAGTTCCATTAAACTGGAATTACACAAGAGGGTGGTCACTTACACGTGCGAGTTTAATTTTTTAGGGATAAAAGTGGGTTTGTCCAAATGCGAAATTACACATTTAGACAATCTACACAATAGAGGTTTTGGATTTTTCCTCTTTGTGAAACAAATCCCACATTACGAATAAGAATGTAACACTCCAATATAATACTCCAATAAAGTAACACTCCAATGTAACACATTAAAAAAAATTTAGTGTATTTTTTCCAAATGTAACAAAATAACACTCCAAACTTTTTCCAAACATAACAATTTAATGTAACGCATTCTAATGTAACACACAAAAAAACTCCTTAATGTACTTTTTCCAAACGTAATACTCCAATCAATGTAATCCCAAATGTAATACTCCAATGTAACACACACAAAAAAAACTCCTTAGTGTACTTTTTCCAAACGTAACACTCCAATCAATGTAATATTATCAGCTTATTTTTCTTATGAAGGAAAATATCATAAATGCGAGTGTGCCAATAAGAATTGAAAAATCTTTACAAATTAAATTCAAGCTAATTATCAAGCGATTGTGTTAACAGTTCTTTTGCCTCAATGAAGAGGATTTCAAAATTGCCAAGTTTAGAGAAAAGAAAAATTAACAGAAGAAGGAGGGAGACGGAGAAAGATGATTGAGTAAACAATCGGGGTGCTTGAGTGAACAATCAAAGTAACAATTACTTACCTTTACTCCTATGCTTTGAAAAGGAAGTGTATAAAATGCTTCAAAAAGGAAGTCCTAAAAATAAATGTTTCAAAAATGAAGTGCATAAAATAAATGTAAGAAATATAAATGACAAAAAAAATAGAAATCAATTGTCTTTGATTTGAGTTCTGGCTCCATTTACAATGTAACCATGGATGGCTATTTATCGGCAAACATTTGTAGGAAAAAACTACCTAAAACTATCCACTCTTCCATCTCCTCCATTTCATACTCCATGATTTTCCATAACTTCCTTCAACCTCCACTTCATACTCCATGTTCTCCACTTTGTTCTCCATCATCTTTCTATATTTCATAACTTCTCATAGCCTCCAAATGAGTAGGAGGGTGCCACATGTCCTGCAATTATATAAATAATAAATATTAAAATTACAAATTTATGGTGCCAACATTACCTCCTACGACCATTAAAAATGATGTTTACTTAAATTTTTGAATGGTCGAGCCAAGCACATGACTAATCTAAGCAATAAAGTGCTTCGAATAATATTAACAAAACGTTTCAAATGATATAATAGCACCAATAAAGTGCTTCGAATGAGTATGAAATTATGACTAGATGTCTCGAATTATATGTATGTCTTGAAAGGATATTATATATGTGCTTCGAATCGACATCAATCCTTTGAAGGAAATTAAACAATTTTGTTTTATTCGTATTTCGAACACTTAGAAAACTTGAAGCCTTTTGAAGTAGGTTGATGTTGCTTGCACTTAGAATCATTTAGAACCTCATATTTTCATGATTCACCTTAACAAGCTATTTTATAGACTAATAACAAGTTTCGAAGGTGGTATAGAGGACCAAAATCATCATTCAAAGGTCGAAAGTGTCGACAAAGAACAAATTACATCCTTGGAAATACTCGGCAAAGCTTCGAAGGTTCACAACCACTATTATTGTTTCTTCGAAACTGTTGTTGATGCAAGATGAAGTGCTTCGAAGCTTACAAAATTATAACAAAAGGGGCTTTCAAAGCAATTTTTGGCCAACATTGTAGTTATTCAAATTTTGTATGTTCTGGTTCACATATAGTTAACGAAAATATTAATTTTGTGTTTCGAACCAATTATTAATTCTCCGAAGACACCAAAACCATTGTTCTTCGAACCAACTTTTGTAGAATACTAGTTAGATTTTCATGTAATAAATGGCTACAAAAATGTTTATCAGTAAAAGTCACTAATTATCATGCCAAAAATAGACATTATTTAACAATTAATTAAATACCATTTTACATATATTTGAAGGGAGGTACACGTTTCGAAAGCTTTCTCCTCCCATGTTACATTTCGAAGGTGTTTATTAATGACAAAACCACCATTCGAAAGTCACATATGTTACTAAAGGATCAAATTCGTCCTTCGAAAGTGCTCACGATATCTCTTCGAACCAAATCCAAAGAGTTAGATTACTATAAAATTAGTTTGGCATTTTAACTAGCCATTAGTGGCTATAAAATGATGTTTCAATGAATACATATAACAACACAACCATTTATCCTTTGAAACGAGGTTTAACAATCCTCATATGTTCTTAATATATAACATGCTTCAAAGTGTCTTGGGACATACTTCCAAGGCAACCACAAAACTAAATGGTGATGATTTTATGAATCAGCTAATAACCATATATATTGCAATAACGAAATATTATTTGTTAGCTATTCCATCAAAGTCAACGTTTAATGTGATCCACAAACCCAAAATAAATTTTGAACAACCAAAGTTATGGTATAGTGTGACCATGAAAATGCATACTTTTTGACACTTTAAAAAATGTCAAAAATTTTGAATTCATGAACAGTGACTTTTCAATTATTCTTGACCATGTTTGGTTTGAAAACATGACTTTCGCGATTTGGTTTTCATAATTATTTGACAAAGTGGACTGTTTTTCCATGTTAGCCATTAATGGCTTATGAAAATCCCCCATAAGCATGTTATTTTTATGACTTGACTCTCTAAAAATTAGTTTTTGGACCCCTCGAGCCATGCATGGAACATCATTCGTAGCCAAATTTGGCTCAAGAACATGCTCTTTCGTTATGTTAATTTCATAATTTGGCTCTTTAAAAACGGACTCTTAAACTCCCCGAACCATTGATGAAATTATATTTTCACTAATTTTAGTCACAAATGACTTGAAAACATTTTGTAAAACCCTACGAAATTCAGTCATTGAAGACTTGACAAGAAGAGTTGATAACTGATGTCTCCATTAGCAAATCTCCATATAAAGTTGATGAATTACTCCAATTAAATGGTGTATTTTTTCTTCTACCAAACAATATTGTAATGGATAGAAGTTTGTATCATCAAGAAAATGAATTTCTTTTGAAGATTCAATTTTTTTTTGTTTATGCCAAAATATTTCATTTAGGCTATTTAGAATGGACGAATCTAATTTATTTTTTATTTCTTACACTTGACATCGCATTGGGCGTGCCAAAATTGTTGGTTTCTTTTTCTTACAAAGGAAAATACCATAAATGTGAGCGTGCCAGCAAGGATTGAAAAATCCTTATATATTAAATTCAAGCTAATTATCAAGTGATTGTGTTGACGGTTCTTTTGCCTCAATGAAGAGGACTTCAAAATTGCCAAGCGTAGATAAAAGAAAAATTAACAAAAGAAGGGAGACGGAGAAAGATGATTAAGTGAATAATCGGGATGATTAAGTGAACAATCAAAGTAACAATTACTAACCTCTACTTCTATGTTTTGACAAGAAAGTGCATAAAATGTTTCGAAAATGAAGTGCTGAAAATAAATGCTTCGAAAAGGAATTGCGTAAAATAAAGGCAGGAAATATAAATGACAAAAAAAATATAAATCAATTGTCTTTGATTTGAGTTCTGGATCATTTTACAATGTAATCATGAATGGCTATTTATAAGCAAACATTTGTAGAAAAAACTACCTAAAACTACCCACTCTTCCATCTCTTCTATTTCATACTTCATGATCTTTCATAACTTTCTTCAACCTCCACTCCATGCTCCATGTTCTCCATCGTTTTTCTACGTTTCATAACTTCTCATAACCTCCAAATAAATAGGAGGATGCCACATGTCCTGCAATTATATAAATAACAAATAATAAAATTGTAAATTTATGGTGCCAACAAATATCAAACGTAATACTCCAATGTAACATACAAAAACACTAAAAACCTACTTAGTATACTTTTCTAAAGTGTAACACTCTCCGTTTGAAATTATACATTTGTCCAAAACTTATTATGGAATTTTTGTACTCATTTTCGAATGGTTTGAAAAATCATACATCCTTTTTTTGGAGTGTTATGTTTGAAAAAAAATAAAGTAAGGAGTTTTTTTAGTGTTACGTTGGAGTGTAACACTAAGTAACTTTTTTTTTTTTAAATGTTATGTTTGGAAAAAGTATACTAAGAAGTTTTTTTGAAGTCTTACATTGGAATGTTACATTAAGGAGTTTTTTTTAGAGTGTTATATTTGAGTGTTACGTTTGGAAAAAAGTATACTAAGGAGTTTTTTTGGAGAGTTACATTTGAATGTTACGTTTGGAAAAAGAATATTAAGGAGTTTTTTTAGAGGGTTATATTTGGAAAAAATAAACTATTAAGTTTTTTTTTTTTAAGTTTTAGTGTTACGTTTACAAAAAATATACTAAGGAGTTTTTTTGAAGTCTTACACTTGAGTGTTACAATAAGGAGTTTTTTTTTTTTTTTGGTTACATTTGAAAAAAGTATACTAAGGAATTTTTTTTTTTTAAGTCTTACATTAGAGTGTTATATTGGAGTGTTATAGTTTAAATTATACGTTTGTCCAAAACTTACAAATGAGTTTTTGTATTTTTTTTTTTTTTGAAATGTTTGAATAATTCCATATTTTAAATCATTTGTGGTATTTTTGAAATATTTGAAAAATCTCACCTTTCAAGATATTTCAAATAAAAAAGATTTCCATATAAAAATTAATTCCAAATTTGATTGCCATAAATTGTGCACCTACCTTTCTAGCATAAAAGGAAAGGGAAAAAAGAAAAAAAGAAAATGAAAATATAATAGAAATAAGGATATAAATCTAATTTGTAAATAATATATTAAATCTCCATTTATAAAATCAATAAGACTAATTGATTCATAAGAAAATTTTTAAAACTAAACTGATCACTATTCTTAAAAATAGAATTTATAAGTAAATTTTCCTTATTTCATAATTAATAAATAAATATTGAAAAGAAAAGTGTAGAATTTGGAGTCTCAAATCACCAGCAGTATAAAATGAACCAGCTGGCATACCACTACTACTACTACTACAACTACATCTTGGGGGGCTCCACATGATTATGCAATGCTTTCATGCATGGTTCATTTTGAATACATATATATATATATTCAAATTCCTCCATTATAAAACAGTATGAAAAGGTTTAGATTTATTTTATTTTATTATGCCAAGAACAAGCAAGACAGGACCCTTAAAATCTAATTTTACAAGCCAAATGGGAAAGTCTTCTAAACCGTCGGATTTCCATTTAAATAATAAGAAATTCGAATCTTGATCAATAAAGAAATGAGTAAATTTCTTTATCAACTAAGATGGTCCCTTAGTGATAAACATTAATACCACCGAGTATATAGATGACCCATACCATTTATGAGTCCACATTAGTTTGTTAATTAAGCAGACAGGTCACCCAAACTTCTGCAATTTGTGAAAAAGTTTTGTATACCCAAAACTCACTCCTAATTTGTGGATGTTATTTGACTTCAATTGCCTCACACATGTGACTCACATGACTAGTGCACGGGTCCTTTCTATTGTATTCCTTTCAAAAAGAAAGTTTATTTTATTTTATAACATTATACCTAATAATTTCAATCATACTATCATTCTTAACCTCTTATGCACCTCTCAAACCTTTCAAATTCTAATTCCATATGCAAATGAATAGTTTAAGCTTAACTTATTTAAAACTCGTTTGAGATCGCTCATTTATTAAATAAACGAGTTTGATTTTTAAACTCGTTTATTAATCGAGCCGAGCTCGAGTAACCCTAAACTCGGTTCAATATATAAGGCTCGTGAACATAAAGAAAATAAATTAATATTTATTTTTAATAATATATCAAATAAATTTTTATTAATTTATATTATTTTTTATTCGTGTTTGATATCTATGTAAATTTTTTATACTTGATAGCATTTTTGTATATTTTGCTCTGAATATTTTTTTTTTAATCTTAATAAGTAAAATAATTTTTTATTAATTTATATTATTTTTTTTATTTGTGTTTGATATTTGTGTAAATTTTCATACTTGATAGCATTTTTGTATATTTTGCTCTTAATCTTCTATTTTTTTTTTTATCTTAATAAGTAAATTAATTTTAGTTTAATTTTTTTTAAGCTTGACTTTGGTTTGTTTATGTAATTGAGTTTGCTCAAGCCGAGCTCAAATTTTTCAAATTTTGACGAGTTGGGCTTTAAACTCAACTTTAGCTAGGTTCGAGCTCCAGCTTGACTAATTTTTTATAAACAAGTCTGAACACAAAAACTCAACTCTGTTAATTTGCATCCCTATCCATACCCACCCCAACCATTCAACCATTACATCCACATCCACATCCACTATCTATAACAACTAGTCTTTACGTCCCTCACCCTCGTAACCACTACCTTGCAATTCTCCCACTACATGACCTTCCCTCCTAGCCTTTCCCTTCATTAGCATCCCCTTTTCTAGCCTTCCACTGCCTGTATGTGTGTGTGTGAGAGAGAGAGAGAGAGAGAGATGGAGAGATCTAGGGTTTAAAGGAAGGAGGAAGAGGAAGAAGAAATAGAAGAAATAATGGGTGGGCGGAAACAGAAATTAGGCTTTGAGTATTTTTTTTAGTAATTTAGGTAGGGATGAGATCGTAATTATAAAATGAAAATTGAAAAATAATGAATCACTACAAGAAATTAGTCTTTTAGGGACTAATATTTAAGGACTAATTAAATTTGGTCGCTAAAAATAATCTTTTAGAGACAAATTTAAATTTATGATAATTTACTTATATGATTGTAAAAATGACTATTAATATTCTCACTTAATATTTACATAACTTTTTAAGACTAATAAATTTGGTTACTAATAAATTATTAACTTTTTTAGGGACTAAATTTTTTTGTCATTATCAATTAAAAACATTTTAGGACCAAATATTTTAATCATTTTAACCATTAAAAAATCGGGAGCTCACTTTCTTCAACGAGTTTGCAACTCTCATTCTCTCTTCAACGAGTTTGCAACTCTCTCTCTAGAGCTCCAATACAGATTGGAAGCATCCATGGCAGATTTGCTCAACCTTCTTCAAATTTTGGTGTGTTTCTCTCTCTCTCTCTCTCTCTCTCTCTCTCTCTCTCCGCATATATACATTTATATGATTTACAATATTGATCCGATCATCTCTTTTTCTTTCTCTTCATCATTTTCTACATCACAATCTTCAATCAATGGAAGATTTCATCATCGATTCATTGAAGAAGAATCTCGATTGTTGATTTACTTCTCTTCCGAGTTCTCTCTCACCTGGTATCGAAAACCCTAGGTCAGTACTCTCTAGACTGTTAAAATTATTGATATATATGAAGTTTAAAACTCTGAAACTATGATTTCTAAATATATAGCGGCCAAGTAAACTCTGATTTCTAAACTCTATATCAGAGTTTTATATATGAAGTTTCTGATCTTAATTTCTGTAATTTTTTTATATCTTTTTGTGTTTTGTGATTGTTGTTCGAGTTTCTATATATGAATTTTTCTATAATTTCTGACCTGATGGATTTGATGGACTGATTGATATCAGAAACTTCATAATTTTCTATATATGAATTTTTTTTTACTTCCCATTCATGGACTGATTGATATCAGAAACTTCATAATATGTGTATCTGTTACTTTCTTTTTTCTTGATGGTTTTCTATCTTGTTGGTGTTTGATTGAACTACTACAATTTTATATTTTGCTCACCATGTGTTTGACAATATGCCTAATGATGATACTATGAAAATAATGAGTGTGTTCCATAGATATAAAAGCTTGGCAGGTTTGAGTCTCAAGGCAACCATTGTATATATAGTAGAAATTAACAATTTACAAATACCTCATAATATATCATGAATAGGAACCTAATCATCAATCAATTGTTTTAACTCTAATCATCGATCAATTGTTTTCGCCTAAGCACAGCTGAAAGAAAAATCTAACACTTACATGTGGCGGCATCAGCACCTGCTGCAGACGACACAATACCTAGGCTTGTAATTGATTCAATCAGCCCACCATATACAATACTTTTTATTACATCCAATCCTTGAAAACCTCTAGCTTCAGTAATTTCAGTATGTGGTGAAGGCCCTATTTCTTCTGAAGCAACAATATCTTGTGCTTCGTGAGGCTCTGCTGGCTCAACAGGCCCTTCTTTTATGATAATGATTGTGTCACTGCCTGCAACATATTTTAATAAGACAACAATTTGACAAATAAGGTTTAAAGTAGGCAAATATTATGGACGAGACAAAAAGAATTACAGCATGCTTTATAATAATAAAGACCTTTATGGGACGAAGTAGTTGGTTAGTCTTGCAAACAAAAGAAGATAAGAGAAAATTAGTTTATTTGTGGGGAGGCTAGTAGAATGTGCTTCAGGCAAAGAACAATTACCCTACGCAGAACCTACGAGCATATGCTCCTGTTACGACATTTTGTACTTTTTGGTTATGAGTCAAGTGTGTAGTTATGACCCATTTGTGATTGTGGGGTCTGAATTTTTCATTTGGAACTAGTAGTGTACAACTGGCTTCAGCTGAAAATATCACAATTTATTAGTACTACATGAGAATAGGGAAGAAAAAAAGGGGCTTTTGTTCGATTAGTAAGTTCATAATTACCCTATGCAAACCTTACTAGTTTTTTTTAATAAGAAAGAACAAACTATCAACTTGATGATATATTTTAACTACTATTTATATCATCAGCTTTTCCTGTTATTACAAAAATCAAATTTGAAAATTTTGATCACTAAAGAGGTTTGCAACAACATAATAATACCAGGGGATGATAGCAGAGGCAATTCAACACCCCAAAACTCTTCTACCATTATTTCTTCTCTTGTGGAAAAGACATTCTATGTAGTTATTTGTGGATGTAACAAACTTATGTTTTAGAGACCTCCAAAAGTAAGAACATCATATCCTCAGATACCCTCAGAAGACAAACATCTCAACTATCAACTCTCTCCATGCTTACCCAATACACATTGTCTGCAGATGACTATGCATATTTGTAGCGAATGGTCTCACCTCAAAAATGGGTCAGGGATACATTGGTGTAACAAAAAAACAGAAAACAAGAAAATTTCTTACCTGCACTGGTTTTTGCTGGCATATCCTTCAAATCTTTAGTAGTATTGATTTGTCTTTCAGGATGCAATAAAACATCCTGTACAGATAGAGTAAGGGCGTCAGTATCAGCTTTCAAGGGCTCCTCTACATGAGGTCAATGCTGACTAGATTATTTCAGTTGTGAATTGGTGTGATCTGATTTGATCTATCTAAAAACTAGGGGCTTTGCTTAAACAAAAATATCTCAGGGAGAATGGAGCTGTGACCGCCACGTACGAATTTATTTATCTCTCTCTCACAACACAACACTTGTTTTTGTCTGCTTACACCGCACTACTTTGTTTTGTTATATAGATTATCCATGGAAATAAATTTCGTTTGGGTCGGTGGAAAGTACTTTTATCTTATTGAACGATATGCTAATCACGTGACTATCATCCTACACACCCTATGGGCCTATCTTCAAGTGTGACATTTAGGAGGAGCCACCTTATATTCCTTGTCTTGTACTCAGCTCAGTCAGCACAGCACCGGTTATCAGATCACTAGACCCTTTGGCTTCCATTTTTAGTATAATAGGAAGAAAGGGACAAGAACGTAGCGGGTGAGGTACACAGTTTTATCTTTTGAAAAAAAGAGAACAAGGGTATATATACTAACTATATATATATATATACTATAGTTAGTATATATATATATAGTTAGTATACAACGAAAGCATGGGCCTTACAGGAGATATTGTAAACAATTAACAAATTTCTTAGTATCAATTTCCTATAAGAAGCACCAATCTTAGCATGCAGCTTCCTTTACAATTTTGTCTTTAGTATTTCAGTATTTTATTTATTTAGATTATGTATTTATTTATTTTTTAAAGTAGGGATATGATTGTTATCAATGTTATTATGTGTCTTGATGTTTTGCTTTTGCTTTTGTTTTTGCTTTTGTTTTATGTGGTGTGCCTTGGCAATACATCCTTGAATTTTTGTTTGTCAAAAGATAGATATGAATCACATAGTTAAAAGTAGATATATATATTAGTGAAACTTCTTCAAGAATTTAGTTGTGTTCCTCCTTTAAGACCACATATAGAAAGTAACAAGATATTGGAATTGAAGGATAATGTCTTTGTGTACTTTGTAATAGGGATTTCGGGATGGATAGGAGTTGGATGCAACTTCATAATAGAAGGTTACATCAATACATTGATGGGGTAAAAGAATTTATCATGTTTGCTCGTGATCATATGAAATCAGGGACGAGTAAGATTTGGTGTCCATGTAATAGATGCAACAACCGTATCCAAAAAACCATAGATGAAGTTGAAATTCATTTGTTTGCATATGGGGTTGTCACAACTTACACTAGGTGGGTGTATCATGGGGAAGACTTTGAGTTGAATGACAGTGATCCCTCGGAAAATGAAAATGACGAATATTTCAATGATGTGACAGAGAAATCAAATTCTCCCAATACTGAGGTGCGAGAAATTATCCATGACATACATAGTGGACCATCCACATTTGCTTATACTGGGGAAGCATCTAGTAGTCGTAATCCTGACTTGTCTGGTGCTCATGGTAGTGAAGGAAATACATTTGCAAGATTAATGAGGGATGCAGAACAAGAATTGTATCCGAATTGCCAGCGATATTCCAAATTATCATTCATTGTTAAGTTGCTACATATAAAGGTGCTTAATAAATGGAGCAACAAATCACTCACGATGATACTAGAACTGTTGAAGGATGCACTTCCCATCGGTGAAACACTTCCATGCTCATACAATGAAGTTAAACAAATACTTCGAGATTTGGGCCTTGATTATCAAAAAATACATGTATGCAAGAACGATTGTGTACTTTTTTGGAAGGAGTATGAAAATGAAGATAAATGCCCTACTTGCAAGGAGCCTAGATACAAATTTCATAAAGGTGAAGGTAAAGGTAAAAAGATCCCTCATAAGGTTTTGCGGTACTTTCCTTTAAAACCAAGGCTACAAAGGTTATTTATATCAAGGAAGACAGCTACTGATATGAGGTGGCACAAAGATAAACGCGTAGAGGAGAAAAATGTAATGCGCCATCCGGCGGACTCTGAAGCATGGAAAGACTTTGACAAAAAGCATGAGTCATTCGCCAAAGATCCTCGAAATGTTAGGCTTGGATTAGCAAGTGACGGCTTCAATCCATTTGGGAATATGAGTACCTCATATAGCATATGGCCAGTTTTTATTGTCCCGTACAATTTGCCACCCTGGAAATGCATGAAAGATCCATTTTTTATGATGCCTTTGCTTATTCCTGGGCGTAGAGCTCCTGGATTTGATTTGTTGCTTATTTCATTTTAATATTTTGTCTTGTTTCCAACGTTATCATATTTGTCCTTTAAGATGGAAAAGCTTGAGAAAAGATACTGTGTGCTTCTGTTTCTAACTACCTTATTTTGAGGATGTATGCTTTGTTTTGTTGTTTGTTTTTAGTATCATATTTGTCCTTTACATTTTTTTTATCAACATCTGCAGCTGCATCAGCATCAGCATCAGCATCTATGCATGAAGTTACATCACAAGCCTCATACTTGGATACTTCTAGCACGGATTGTTGTATTGCTGGTAGGTTTGTAAATATTTTAGTTTTATATTCTTTTTTGGTTGGTTGTTTATTCTTTTCATCCAATGCATATGTTAGACATTGATGTGTTTTTTCTATATGTTGTTTTTAATAGATACAACAGAGCGTAAGAAAGGACGTGGGAAGTCACGAAGCCTCGCATTACTCAAGATAAAAAGTCAAGGGAAGCGATTGGATGTTGAAATTTGTAGGATTACTGGGAATCCATTGGGACCGTGGTCTGATAAATTCACCACCGAGTTGGGGATTGTCACTAGGCAATTTGCTCCACAAAATGTGCCTAAGTGGAGTTTTATTAGTCCTGAGGATAAAGAAACGCTAATTGCATACCTTCGAGTAAGATAGTTTTTTTTTAGTCTAGTTTAATATTCCCTTTTAGTTTATGAATTATGTTGCTTAATGTTTTGAAGTGTTTAATTTTATTGGTATGGCAGGAAGGTTTCATTTTTAGTAATGAACCTTATGCTATTGCTTCTATCCTTGGAATGATGAAACTCCGGTACAAGACCTACCGCTTTAATCTACGCCAACATTTTAGAAGTTTCCCTACGATGGAATCAGCCCTTGCAAACCCACATGAAGATATCGAAAAAGAGGTGTGGCGATACCTGTGTCAATTATGGGATGATAAGACGTACCAGGTAATTGTTGAACACACTTGTAATGCACTTGCACACACTTGTGGTGAGGCTGCTGAAGATGCTACAACTGCTGCTATGCATGTAGCTGCTGCTGTTACTAAGCATTTGGGCACATGGACTTGATTTCTTTTGAATATATTTTTACACTTCATGCAGGAGAAATGTCAGAAAAACAAGGAAAATCGGTTTGAGCTTAAAGTCCTCCATACAGCTGGCTCAAAGGCATTTAGAAAGGTGCAATACGATGAGGTAAACAACTGACCTTTAAATCATAGGGTCTACATGGCACTTTTTTTATTTCTTTTATTTGGTGATGTATGTAATCCATAGGATACTAACTATAAAGGTTTTGACAGCGAGACAAGGATGGAAAGGAGCTTGGACTTGTTGATTTGTATCACAAGACACACTTTAGTCAGAAAAGGCAAGCATGGGTCCATAATGAAGCTGAAATTAGACATGTAAGAATTTTCTAATGTTAAATATAAGTATTTTCCTGTTAATGATTACTTGTCTAAGGCTCATGTGTTGTGAATCTTTAGCACTAAAAACGAACAATGTAAATGATTATGAATGTAAATGATTAGGACTAGATCACCTGTTCTTAAGTTTGGAAATATTGGAGTGAAAGTTTATGAGACAAAATGGTATGATTTGAATATTTGCAGCATTGTTGCTGCAAGGCTAAGGTTTGGTAGGAGCTTTAACTGTATAGGCACTGACCTAATAATCCATCTTGGTCCAACTTGGTCCTGAGACCATAAACTATGTCATGCTTGATCCAGTGAATATTTGCAGTCATAATCTGTTCCTTGTTCTTGTCCAAAACAATTGCATTGAAGAATAACATAATCCCTTCCCATATGTTAGTTTAACCATACTTTGTTTTTGTTTTTTTTCTTTTTCTTTCGTTTCTTTTTTGTACAGACTATATATTTTCTAATCTTTTGGGATGAGAAAGGGAGTTGACAAGACTTGAAACCTCACTAGTGACTGTTTCAATTACTCGCACTTGTGTTCAGATTTTATTTTATATTGCTTTATTTGAGATTTTTCTCACTTTTGAAGTTCTTTTGTATTACTTAAATTTTGTATTTGATCTTTAGTGTGAAGGTAGTTCATTTTCATAGTAATATGATATACGTTATTGTAAAATATATAGTATTAGTCATTTATCTTTTAACACTGAAAAAAATTGATAACAAAAAGTAATTAAATATAATATTTTTGTCCATTTGGTACATATTGATCTATTCATTTATTTTTTTTTATTTTTTTAAACCAAACAACCTGAACATGATGAAAAATCAGACACTATTAATTCCTTATGGTTAAATCAGACACTATTAATTCCTCAGCATTTCTTATGGTTAAATCAGACACTATTAATGTTTGCTAAGCATGAATAATGAAACTTATGATTGATATGCTTCTGTAGGTTGTCTGGTACCTAGAAACAAGGATGGCATGGCATCTAAAAATGCATGTTTGAAGAGAATATTAGACCTGTTAATACTTTAAAGTTAGAAAATTCAGCTTTTGGGAAATGCTACTTTAAAGTTAGAAAATTCAGTTAGAATATTAGACCTGCTACTAGATTATGGTGCTTTCTCTACCAGTTATTATGTTCTCTCTAGGATAAGTAAATAGGAAAATCAATGTCTTCAGTTGCTCTGTTACAATGTAGATATAAAATGACTATAGTTAATTTCATGAGCAATTGTAGAAAAAACTTAGAGAGCGAGAGAATGAAGCTATAGAAGATGGATCTGGCCCACTATCTGATGAGCAGCTTTCCATTGAGGTGTTTGGGCGTAAGTCTGGCTACATAAGTGGTTTAGGACGTGGTCCTAAACCTAGTACAACAGCATCTGGTCGACGTACTCGTGCTGCTCTTGAGATAGAAAATGAGGAAACTAGAAGGGAGCTTGAAGAGCAACGGAGAATCAATGAGGAACTGAATGCCAGAGTGCACAACTTGGAGTCTAATAGCGTGGAGGTCAATGCCAAGATTGATTTGGTGCTGCAACAGATTAGTCGGGGAGGTTTTACTTCTGATTTGCCATCATAGTGAGTACCTTTTGCTCTAGATAGATCTATCATAGTTATAAATTTAGTGTGTTTGTTATTTAGAACATTTGATTATGATAACGTGCTTGGATTATGATAACCTTATTGTGTTGATTCTTATTATAGCTTACTAATACTTCAAGTAAACTGAGATAACGTGTTTTTTCATTATTTGTAACTTATTTGATTATGAATGACTATTGATTATTTAATGAGGTTATGTTGTGTTGATTCTTATTATTTGATTCTTCTTTTTGAATTTTGGATTGCAGGGATGTCCAAAGGGTGTCATACCTAAGTACAGCTTGAAGCCTCTTGTGCCAAGCCTGTCTGATATAGAGCCTGACATTGATGTTGAGAAAATGCTTTTTTCGATATTTTTTGTGAAGAAACTATTGTATTGTTGCTATTCTTCATTTGAACTGTTACTACTTTGATTTGAATTTGGAAACTTTTAGTTTTAATTTGTCAAATTTACTTTCTATATACTCATTATGGTTTGGGAATAGAGTGGGTTTGATATGTGGATGTCAATTTTTTTTTAATATGATTGGATGACATTTAATTTTGTGCATTTTAGTTATGAGATTAAATAATTACAAAATTTTACTTTGATTTTTAGCGACGAAAATGTATTGTAGAGAAAGTTATGTCTTTTAGCGACCAAATATCATAGTCGTTAAAAGTGTCATTATTTTGTTTTTTGCGACCAAATTGGGATATTTTATGACGAAGTATTAGCGACTAAATGTTTAGTCTTGTAAAATCAAACATTTTGCGACCATATAAAATTGGTCACTAATTGTCATTTTTGGGGACATTTTCAAAAATTGGTCGCTAAAGACTTTTCTAGACGCACTTTTAGTGACTTTCTTAGTGACGAAATTAATTTTGTCACAAAAACCATTTAGAGACTAACATAATAGTTTTAGGGACCAAAATAATTGGTCGCCAAAAGTCTAATATGTTGTAGTGAATGTAATAAAATGCTTGTTTGGGCAAATAGAAGCACCCCCTATTTTATTGTCCCTAAGCCACAGAATTGTACCTTGAGTTTGTTTTTTATTTTATTTTATTTTTTTCCCCCTTAGATTCTTACCGCATTATTTGGTTGAGGATGCACTAGTGGCAAGAGAACAACAATTCTAAGAACAGAAGATATCCAATCCATGACCATTTACCCAAAAAGCAACTTAAGAGGGGTAAATTAGGTTTTCATAAATTAAAATTAATAATATCCTAATAAAATTAATTACTAGTACAACAAATTATTAACAAGTACAATGATGAACTTAGCAGTAAATGATCAAGCAAAATAATAATGAAATATAACTAACATACACGGTAAATCAAATTATTAGTACATGAATATTAGATAAATGAAAAATGATTTGTGCCTCGAATCATTTTGCCCCGAATGCCCCTAATGCCCAAAACGACGTCGTTTTGGGCATTAGGGTTTTTTTTTTTTTTTTTTTTCCTTTTTTCCTGCCATTGTCGACCTGCAGAGGAGAGAAGAGGGAGAGGGAGAGGGAGAGAAAGAGGGAGAGGGAGAGGGAGAGGTCGCGGTCGCCGTAGCCGTCGTCTCCGATCCGTCGTCGATCCGATCGCCGATCGCCGCCTCTGCCATCGCCGATCGCCGCCTCTGCTCGTCGCCTCTACCATCGCCGATCTCCGCCTCCAGCCTCTGCTATCGCCGATCTCCGCCTCCAGCCCATTTTTTAGGCCCCCTCCAGTCCCCCTCACACTCTCTCTCCCCTTCCTCCTCCCCCTCTCCCTCCCCCTCCCCCTCCTCCTTCGTCTTCGTCTTCGTCTTCGTCTTCGTCTTCCTGGTTCAGTTGAAAAAAAAAAAAAAAAATTAAAACCACGAAACGACGTCGTTTCGTGGTTTCGGGGCATTAGGGCCACCCGGATTCGGGCTCTCAATCAGTTCTGTTAGATAGATATAGCAGTAGTAAGAAAGTAAAGAGATTAGGGAAGAGGAGACAAATAAATTTATAGTGGTTCAATTTCAACTAAGCCTACATCCACTCATCAAGCTTCACTTGAGATTTTCCACTATCTTCTAGCCTCACAGGGGTGCTAGCAACCTCATAAACATGAAGCAATCCTCCATAGATTTTACACAGACTTCACAAACCCAAACCCTTGCAAATCTTAAGTGATTCACAATCACTCTCAAGATTTTAAGAATACAGTGTTTGCAATACTTTTATAAGATGAAATGGTATTTTTGCTTTCAAAGAAAGCTTACAATAAATATCTCTCCCAGATGGATATACAAAATGAAGCTCTGATTTTTCTGTAAACCTCACACAGGAAAGATAAGCTTAAACATATACGTCTCAGTGTATAATTTCTGAGAAATGATGTAAACAAAAATTGAAGAACACTTCTCAGAGAATTTTTCAGAGAATAGATGTGAGTGATTATAGATTAAAAAATATTTTCTATTTTTTTTTTTGTAACTTATTTACATTAGAGGTTTTGGTATATATAATGAAACTTATAGCCGTTGTATTCATTTGAATTTATAACCATTTATAGCTGTTGTACTCCATCATTACTAATTTGAATATCTTCCACTCCATCATTACAAATTTGAATATCTTCCACTTGAACCTTTTGAACCTTTTGGCCTGCAGCTATGCTGGGCTGTTTGAACCTTTGTTTTGGACTATTCGAACTCCTGATTTAATCAAATATTAAATACATTCTAACAACATTTAGAATAAAGGTTTATGTGAGAAATAATGGGACAAAATAAATTTTGATTCTATTTTTCTCTTTCAAATAAATTAAAATATAATTAAATAAATTATCAAAATAAATTTTAAATTCTATTTTTTTCTTTTAAATAAATTAAAATATAATTAAATAAACCATCAAAATAAATAAGTGTAGCACATGACATAATGGGGGTGTTTGTTTCAGCTTTTCAGAGCCAACTTATGGCTTTTAGCTTTGAAAAAGTTATTTTGGACTGTTTGATTAAACTTATTTCAAATAGCTTCTGATTCTAACAGCTTATTTTAACTCAAAAAAGCTGATTCTGAGAAGCTGATCACCCCTTACTTCTGATTATCAGCTTCTGCTGTGGACATGTTAATTTATGGTTATACTATTAAATTTTTTTATTTTTTATTTTTTTAAAAATAGAAAAAGACTCAAATGGACTATAGATTATTATTATTATTATTTATGAGAAATGTAGACAAATAAAAAATAAAAATTAATTGAAAAAGCTATTTCACAGCTTATTTAACAAACACTACTCAGCAACTTAAATCTATAATCCAACAGCTACACCAAACAGATTAACAACTTCTGATTAAAGTCATAATCTATAATCTGTTAAGTTATAATCTATAAGCTGTTTTAACAGCTACACCAAACGGGGCCAATATTTCATATGTGATCTCTAATCAATTGTTGTTGGGTGGATCAGATTAAATTTATATCACTCTGATTTGATAAGACTTACATTCAGATATCACGCCTTGATAAAGAGTTGCTCATGTCAAGGGAGTTCGGGTCATTGCTTTGCGTAATGCACAATAGAGCACAATAGTAATTATTGTGCGCCTTATAGGCTCGTTTTTAGTTATATTTTGATGATTTGAATCGTTTATTTTTTTAAAAATATTAGATAAAATATATTTATAAAAAATTAAATTAATCAGATATCGATAATTCATTCATCAAATTATATTTGTATTAAATTTTAGAATAAATTACAAATATACTCTCTGAGATTTTCTCAAAATATGAATTGCTTTTGTGATTCTAGAAATAACATTTCGTCCCTTGAAATTTTAATTGCATAACAAATTATCATTTTTATTAATAAATTATCAAGTCAACTATTTTTAATGATGCCAAAAATATGTTTCAATGAATAATTCAAAGAATTTTACTGTTGTATGGAAGTATAGTAAGAAATTTTATTTTTTGTGTTAATTCTGTTAAGTAAAAACTTCTAATAAGAGGATATTTGTAATTTTTAAAACTACAAAAAGCAATCCGTATTTTAAGCAAACCTCAAGGAATGTATTTATAATTTATCTTAAATTTCATACTTGAATCACATTTACTATTCAAATTTTTATTTATAAATGTGATTTGATGAATGAACTATCAAATCTGATTAACTTTATTTTTTGTATGTATATTCTACTCAATATTTTTTTTAAAAGGATTAGTTGAAATCATAAAGCGAACAACAGTGGTAGTGTCCTGAATCCTTCTTTATGTAGAGAGAAAACTCTTACTACTTGAATAGCACATAATATATATTAAATAATCTATTTTATTTTTACTTATTTGAATTACAACGTGTTGCATGTGCCAACAACTAATGAATGGAGTTGTTTGTTACAACTTAAAAGAGTTTATTATAAATTAATTTAATTGAGAGTCTATGTGAAACTATTTAGTACAATTTCTGTTTATAGTCTATTAAATAAAAATAACATAAATAAATTAAAGAAAACTAATTATTTAAAAACTGAAAAAAAAAAATAAACTTATATTTTTTAATTATCGACTTTTAATTAAAAAAAAACTATACCAAATCAACATCCAACAACACCACCGTATCGGCCAAGGGGCCTTGAAGGCTGCCTTCTCTGGCTTGAAAACTGAAATGTGGGCTCAATAAGATTAACCAAAATTAAGGTGGCGGAATAGACATATATATGATGTGTATATCTAATGATTAAACATCATTACCCTCATCATTTTGTATGGTTCACCAAACCTTAACCTACCCACATTAATCTTTTTAATACATCTTCAAATAGAAGTCAAACTCTAAAATTCTAGCCATACAAAAAAATAAATAAATAAATAAATAAATAAAAATAAAATAAAATAAAACACGTTTTCTAGAAATTGAAAAGGATAAGATTGAATGAGATGTGGGTATTGTTCACCTGTCAAATTACACCCATCACATAATTTGGAGCACGTAACTGTTAGAATTAATGAGTCCATTACCTGTCCTTAAAATGCTTGTCTCTTGCTTATTTTTTTTAAGAAAAATGATTTGTGGCACTAAAACTGTTGACACTAATGGCACTAATTTCCTGTTTTGGTAACTTTGTTTTTTTTTTTTTTTTTTCTTTACCTGATATAGAAATTAGTGCCATTAGTGCTCAACAAATTAGTGTCACAAATCAAAGCCCTTTTTTTAATCTATATTTGCGTGTATATAAGTAGTCCGTAGTCAACATTAAAATTATGAGCTTTTTAAGCAAAAAATTATATTTCAATAAAAGAAAAGAAGTTAATTATATGTTTTTAATCTTTACAAGATTTTGACTTTTGTGTTTTGGTGGGTTTTCGATACTCTTTTCATGACTTAATTTTATTTAGGCATTGTTTGAGAAGTGAGCTTTTATTTTTATGGTTAAAATATGAAGTGAAAAAAAAAATATTTGAGAAGAAATTTGTGAGCAAAAAATGAGGTGAAAAGAAAAAATATTTGGGAAGAAATTTGTGTGTGTGTATATATGTATAAGTAGTTAGTATTTACGTTACAATTATGAGTTTTTGAGCAAAGAAGTATATTTCAAAAAAAAAAAAAAAAGGTATAATTAAAATACACCTTTTAGATTTGTTTAAAATATTAATTATTTTTTGTGGTTAATTATATCTCGTCTCTTGAAATTTGTAAAAAATAAACCATTTCATTATTCAACTATTAACTCAATTAATAGTTTTTGTAATTTCGTTGTTGTATAGGTAATATAGTTAGGAGTTACATTTTTATTTTTATGTCAATTCTGTTAAATGACAAATTTTTACAAATGAATATTTATAATTTTTAGAATCATATGAGTCAATCTGTATCTTAAATAAATCTCGAGAATACATTTATAATTTATCTCACAAAAAAAAGTTAATTATATATTTTTTATACTTAAATACAATTATTAACATTTCAAGATTTTGACTTTTGTGTTTTGACGGGTCTTTCAGATCTTTCCGTGAATTATGTGTTGATGGCGATATCTAAGGCTATGTTTGGCATACATTTTTTGGCTATTCTAACTTAAAAAGATAAAAATAAGTTAAAAAATTAATAAGATAAAATTTTACATTTAAACTATAATCATTTCATTTTTTCTCTCAAAAAAGTCAAAAAATCTATCCCAAAAGAGACTTTTAGTCCGAGACTAAAATAGACAAAAAACTAAAAAATCAAAAAACCAATCTACATTCCAAACGAAGGCTTAATCTGATCAATTGTACATATAAATAGCTGTTTGGTTCCATCTATTGTTTTATCTCACCCATAATTTTTATGTTTGTAACAATAGAATGTCAATTTGTAAAGGACTTTTTTTTTTTCATTTTTTTTTTCATTAGGTGTAATGAATACTTATATTTTGGGACGAAATAGTTATAATTATAATTAAAATATTGAATGAAAATGACACAAAACACATTACAGGGACTAAAATATAATTAATCTTATATATATTTGAAGAAAGGTAAGAACTTAAGCATAAAAGAAAAAAAGAAAAAAAAAAACATAAAAGAACGCAAAATTAAGCATAAAAGATATAAAAGGGCAAAGATGGACAATGAGGCTCTGTTCAGCAACAGGTAAAAAAGTCTTCTTTTTTTTTTTTTAATTTGTTTGTTTTTAATGATTTTTTTGGCAATTTGTGTCAATTTGTTTTTTTTTTTTTAATTTATTTTTTATTTTAGGATCTTCTAGTTTAAGTAGTATCCAAAAGTGAATTACCATTATTTATTTATTTATTTAAGTAAACAAAAAGGCATAGAACCCACTCTGAATCTTCTTGAACTTTTAGAAAATTTGATAAAGCATAGAGATCTAAGTCAGCATTTAATCAAATACATTATTGTTGGTGATGGGAAAGTTACATTTTTTTATTGAAAAAAAAAGAAAGAAAAAAAAAAGAGAGAGATAGAGTGAGAAAATGGCTTCCTTTTGGCAAGCTAATAGAAAGACATTGTGATAGTATTGTGTATAATATTGGAAGATCTCTTCAATCAAAGATTGCTTAAAGAGTGTTTTGGAAAGATAGTTAAAAATTGATTTTTTTTTACCTTTTGACTTCTTCTTTTTTTGTGAGAGAGGAAGTGGGTTAAAAGGTAGAAAGTGACTTTTAACCCATTTTCCAAGATACCCCTAAATTATACACAACACCCTATCCTCCTCACAGCATTTGATATCATTTGAAGACAGATTAATGTTGCCATCTAGAGCCAGTGGGAATGTTATTGTCACTGTTTGGTGCAGTTTATTAGAATTGTTTATATAGATTTTTTCAATTTTATTTTGACAATTTGGGTCAAACTATTTTATGTATTTTCTACTTATAATTTGTTAAAGGTAGAAATAATTTAAATAAGTTAAAAAAATTAATTATCTAAAAGTTTGAGGGAGGTGTATTTTAGATTCTGCCTTCTCGTTATCAATTTTAACTTATAATAAATTTCACTAAATAGGTCCATTATAGATCATCACCCAAAGGTCCATTGACAGATGCAAGTAATGTCCAAAATGAACTTATAGGATGCGCATGACACTCCTATCCTGAAACTTGAAGCCTAAAAAACCAAACTCGTGAAGATAGTCATTTAGTTGAGTCATAGCAGATAATATTTTTAGATAAAAGATAGGGTACACATGGCATTAGAGCAAGGGTCGTGTTCTAGAATAAATTTATATGATGGCACAAAACATTTTTTAAGCTTGAACTTGCATTTTGAGCTTGGAACCCAAATAGACAAACTACTGAGGTAAAATTGCTGGCATCCCACATCAGATGTGGAAGATATTGAGAATTGATTTATAATATGACACAAGACACCTTTTTCTATTTTGATAGCTGCATAGAGGATAAATGGAGCTAAAATGATTGACTATTAAAATAACAAAAAATAAAAATTAATAGGAGAATAGTTGGAGAGCCTGATCATTAGCAAAAAAATTAGTCTAAAATGTATTATTGACCAGTGATGCTAACAACAGCTCATATAATTAACTATCTGAAATGGTTAGAATAATGTCAAAATGCTTACAATTTTACTTACTAAAATAAGCAAAAAGATTACAAAAACAAAATAAAACCAATACAAAACTGTATTACAATTTATTAAAAAGTGTGTATTAAGACCATCTCCAATCCATCTCCAGGTAGAGATCTCAGGATGTTCAAGGGGGCACTGGGGACAACAAACGGCAAATGGTTCCACCCCACAACAGTCTCAGGTTACGCAGTCTAGAACCACCTTTCCAGTACCAAGTTTGGGTTCGAGCAGAGATAACCAGGGAGGGTTCACTTCCATCACATGTGGTCAGTTAAGCCACAAATCTTCAATTTGCCTGCAGAGGGAAAAAGAGCAACAGTCAACACCGTCTTCGGCTCATCCTCAAAGCGATAGTCAAAGGAGAGGTCAGCCGCCTACCTGTTATCAGTGTGGGTAGTTATAACATGCCCGGGGGTACCCATGCGGTTAAACAATTCGGACCCTCTATTTCTTCGATCTAGTCTCACAAGTGCAATGTGAAACATAGATGAGAGTCCAGATTTGGAAACTTTTATAGAAATTCATTTTATTGGAAAAAAATCTTTGCCAAGAATGGACTGCGTCATCAAAACTTAGAGTCGCCACCTAATGTTTTGGGAAAATTAGGAAACCCGTGACTCATGCCAAGGTTACTGTTCGTCGTAACCAAGGATGCTTGGCTCGGAACCTTAGATATGAAGGTGAAAGGTCATTAATTGAGCACCCCCGCTCACCCGATCAAAAGATCGGCCTCTACTAAGCCATGATATGATTTTTATTGAATTTATATGTTCATATTCCAGTTATTTAATAATCCTAAAATTTACTATGTGAAGCAAACAAATATAGAATGTGTCGTTCATTGTGGAACATATTGATTTCATTATCTTGAAAATATTTTGAATAGTGCAATCATGAAAATCAATTTTATTCTAAATTAAATAACACAACTTTCATCCACTGATATGCGTAGAGTTATATCAAATAAGCACATAGCTACATGGTAGGCTACTAAATACAGTAAAAAAATCACACATAGATAGGATGTTAAAGCGCAAAAACTTACATATTTACTGGCACTCTACAAATAGGCACAAAAACAAAATTAGTAAATATGCATGATCATATATACAAGATCATAATGCAATTCACTCATGGAATACAACTACATATCAGGCTTCTAATATATGATATGTGAATCATCTCAAAACATGAGGTAGCGCACAAAATCACATAATAAACGATTAAATCCACAGATGCAAATTTAGCCGGATCTTAAGACATAAAACATGGATGCAAAGCGTGGACATGTTGACAAGCCTGAGATACTACATATTTACAGAATATGGAAAGAAAATGAAAGAACGGGATAGAAAGAAGCGGGGATGGGGAATTATTACATCGCTTTGAAATATTATAAATCCAATATTACAAATCCAAATAAGGGGAGAGAGGAAAAATATTACAACAAAATTAAATCCTCACAAACACTCTCTAATTAAATAAAATAAAATAAAAACAGAAGCTGCAAAGGGTTTCGGAGACCGTCAGAGACTGTTCTACTCAACACCGGGAGGCTACCAAGTTCTGTCTAGGAGAAAGTGGCTGGTTGGCTAAAAGATGAGCAGGCCGTCCAAAAAGTTGGCCGGCCGACCACAAAACTGGTCGACCAAAAACTTGTTTTGTTCAAACACCAGAAAAACAAATGAAAAATATGCAAGTGGCTCAACTAACCACTTCCAGTTAGCTCACAATAGGTTTATAACATGAAATTGAAGCAAGAAAAACAATATAAGAAAGAAAATGCAAGAAAAGTAAAAGAAAATGAAAAGTGTGCAAAATTTACCTTTCAAGGAAGAATTTGATTTCTAAACTTCATTTTAATCACCCTCAAATTTAAGAAGTGTGTTCTCAATTCTCAAGCAAAAAATTCGAAATTCTAGTTGGAATGGTGTTTTGGGGCTATTTAACACAGTTTGTGTGGGGGGAGTTGTTCCAACACTCTGTTTTTCTCTCAATTTCAACAACACTCACTCTCTTTTTGATCAAAGCTCAAGAATATGAGTATAATAGAATTTATGGGCTTGGTTTGATATATTGAAAGATAGTATATTAGTGAATCTCTAGGCTTATAGCTAAATGTTCAAGATTTTTCTCTTTCTCTCTTTAACTTTCAATTCACTCTCTCAATTCAATTTCCTTCTTCTCTTGATACATACATTCTGATCCTCTTCATATAGACAATTAGTGAATGCAAAGTCAAGAAGATGGGAGACAAGGTTGATGGGTTGATATAGGTGATTGCATTGGATGCCCACTTTTGGGAAGAGGACAAACTCCCTTTTGATAATAGAGGCCAAAGGATGATAATGGAGGAGGTGGGTGTCATGACCCAAACCCGCCCCCATGGGTTTAGTATCGTAACCGGCCAGTAATCCTTGGATTACCGAAGGCCTCTTAACAAAAAAATGTATCATTAGGGGCTGCAGAAACAATAAACAGAGATATACTTGGTCCATCGAGCTGTGAAGACATACATGAAACAGATATTTTTAAACTTCAAAAAGATACGTGTAACGTCAAAAGATACAGTTGATTCACATACGAGCAGGGATTTGTCCATAATTAAAACAAAAGAACCAAAGCCTTAAATACAAAAACATAGCCAGGGGATTTGATATGATCTGAAACCTCCTCGGGAGGCGCAAAAGGGTGGCTAACAAAACGGAGTCTTAGGCCATCAACTCTGGGCCTGGTCTTGCGCCTGGCCACCTACATACATAATATAAATAGTGAGCTGGAGCCCAATGAATAATAACAAGGTAAAGGGGTTTTAATGAATGATGTCTATCATAGAATGAGAAATTAGAGTCTTATGCATATTCATTTTCAAAATTCATATATTTCACATCATAGTACGTGGCACATCCATTAGCGTTAACAAATCCGATGACCCACAAGGGACAACCATGAAGGCATTCCGATGACTCATGTGCACAGAGACGTTTCCGATGACCCATAAAGGAATGGCCATAAAGGTATTCTGATGACCCATAAAGGAACGCAAAATATCACATGATGCTATGGATGCCACGAATACATTTTAAAAATTTAGGTGATCATTCATTCACACAAAACATAGCATTCCGGAAAACTAATCATTTCATATCATCAGAAAATAATTAAAGTTAAACATAACTTTACAGAGTTATTACTCATAATTAACCGATGGCTTCAAGGCAAATAGATAGAATGAGCAAATCAGACGTCTTGTTGCGCGTGACCTACACGTACATAGCAGAAACACATAATGAAACACACACTCAGTTAGTACTTAACTTCTTTCATTTCATTCCTAGTGTGTTTCTAGATCTTAATCTCTTATCGAGTCTTAATCATGGCCTAGGAATGCTTAGGATAGAGTGAGAATGCAAAAAAAATGCATTTGAAACACTTGGTCAAATTTTCTGAAACAGGGTCCCCGCTCGAGTGTAGCTTCCCCTGCTCAAGCGAACATGCAATATGTGAGGAGACGCTCAAGCGCAACTTCCCACGCTCGAGCGTTCTGCAAATTTTGAAAAAGTATTGGTTGCTTGATTTTCACGTTCGACAGACGCTCGATCCTCGCTCGAGCGTGACTTTTGTCGCTCGAGTGATCTGCAAAAACACATGAACTTCTAGGAGCATGCATTTCACGCTCGAGCGGACTTCTGGTCGCTCGAGCAGAAGTACACGCACTGAGAGTGGTCGCTCGAGCGTAGATTCCTTTGCTCGAGCGTAGGTGCATATCCTGGAATTTCCAGATTTGTTCTTCAAGTTCAAAACTCTACGTTAAAGCATCAAACTCGATTTTTCTGGGCCCAAACTTGAGGAAACACTTAGAAACTCATAAAACATCATGAGTTAAGGATCATTTCAAGAATTCATGGCCTAATAGCTTGGCAATTGTGCAAAAATTCAACTTAAAAATTTATAAATGCTTCATGAACATGACATGCATGAGTTTCTTTGAGCTTAAGCTTCTCAAAACATGATCAAATGCTACAAAATAACATGAAACTTAATCATTTCCCAAAATTAAGGTGAATTCAAGACATGCATGAGGGAATTCTTGGAAATTAAACCCAAAATGTGAGAAAATATGCATGCATGTATGAAATGACTTAGTTTCTTCAATTCTAGCTCAATTCCTACATGAATTCACTTAATTCACTTGTTTTCAAACATTAATCAACTACATTACAAAATCAAAGGCTAATTCTCTTACCTAGGGTCTGAATTGCACAAGTAAGAGAGCTTCAATTCCCAAATTCTTTGCAAATCTCCAATACTTCATGGCAATTCTCTCCTATCTCAACTTTTGATCTCAATTGTCTTCTCTCTCTCACTCTCTCACATTTTGCTTGTATGAGGGAGTTCAAATATGTTGAATGAAGAAGAAAATAAGAATAAAGGCATATAAGAAGCCTTAAATAGGTTCACTAGAAGATAATTAATTAAGACTAAATAAGTGAGCATTAAATTAATCTAATTTAATCGTTTTGAATCGAATTTCAATTGAACCTACCATAAGATTCTAAAAATTCTAATTAATACATAAATCAAGTCAATTTTTGAATCGGATGTCGATGAGGCCTTCAATTCATAAACCGAAACGAAAACACGAACAGATTTTTCTACGTTAAACAGATATAAACACAAATAAGGTAACATATGATGCAAAATTTCACTTTAATTACTCATTAGGCATAATTAAACATGGATTAACATTAATCATGGGTCGGGGTTGTTACAGTGGGTGTGGACCTCGTGCATGAATATAACAAGAAAAGATCTGAAATGGTTTGACCCACACGCATTCAATAAGAATTTTGCCAAAACTGCCTTGCTCCTTGGCAAATTGGCCGGCTGGCCAATTAATTTGGCTGGCCGACCAACTTATTGGTTAGCCGGGCAATATAGGCTCTAGCTGATTGTTTTGCATAAAACAAGATTTTTCAACAGAATTCTCATCCTTTCTTCCTATTTTCACACTGTTCTTTGCTCAATTTCCTAAGAAAATGTTTCATTTTGAAGTTTAAAATCGAGCCTGAGAATACTACGAAAATATTCAGAACAAAGTGCAGAAATAAAGTTTGAAAGAAAGTTTTGAACAGGATTTAAACATTTGGCCAAAACAGGCTTAGGTTTGTAAATGAAGCACAAATTTCATTTTTCTTATTGAGAATTTTATGAGAAACACATTCTTATTTTCATCATCGGGTAATCAAAAGAAAGTGCCCAAGTCTCAGGGCTGGTCAAAATGGGATGCGTACAATTGCCCCTTTTTGACAGAACTCGAAGTCATTTCTTGACGTGAATGATGTCAAAGCCCGAAGATGACCCTTTTAACAGGGCTATAATGCAGATGCAGTTGGTTAACCCAAAGGTTGTCTACGTATCCCCTTGCACGAAATCAAACCAGCGTAGTTCAGGGACAAAATGCAAATGCCATGCTTGAAATACAATTGAAAGTTGGACTTACACGCTTCATGAAGCCATTTTTGTTTTGAAAATTCATGATCTATGATGTAATGCAACAGGTAATACGAAGCATAACAAGGGATAAAATCCAAACACATTCACATAAGAGAACGAAATTTAACCGATGAATAGTTTTAACCTACAACCCAAAACAGGGGAGGTATTAATCGATGGATAGTCTCAACTAACAACCCAAGAAAATGGAGGTATTAGCCAATGGTGGTTTGAACTGTTAACAACCCGAGAAAGGGATAGTATTGACATCCCCGAAAAGGGGCCAAAATAAACCAATTGGTTTGAACCTACAACCCAAAAACGGGGCCAGTAGTAACTGATGAAAAATGTTGTATTGTAGCCAAGTGATGCAACAGTATAACCATGCAAATGATATGCTAATGCAATTGAAAGTTAAGTTTTTTCTTTTCTTTTTCTGTGTGCAATGCAATATGTAATATATGATAGGTGGTGAGGCAAACCTCATGCAAATGAAGCAAAATAAAGTAATATAATCGAAACACACCCACATGAAAGAAGAAAATGTAACCGATGAATTGTTTGAACCTACAACCTAAGAAAAGCGAGGTATTAACCAATAGTGGTTTGAACTATCAATAACCCAAGAAAGGGATAGTATCGTCATCCCGAAAAAGGGCAACATAAACTGAGTGATTTGAACCTATAACTCAAAAATGGGGGGGCCAACAATAACTGATCAAAAAGGTTGTATCAAATTTTGATGTGAATGGATTGTAACCATGCACGATAAATGTAATAGACAGTGCAAGTGTAATGGTGAATGCAAAAAAAAAAACATAAAGGGACAATGTGAACATACAATATGCAATGTAATGAATACACAACAAAAAGATGATGGATGCACAACAGATGAATATACAAAAAAATCTTTTGTTGTTTTCAAAATTTTCTCTCTCTTTTTTTTTTTTTGTAAATTCTTTTTGATTTTCTAAAAATTTCTTTTTGAAATTTTCTTTTTGAAAATCTATATACATACCATATATACATATACGGATACAAAAATACAAAATACGTATTACAAACATATACATATATACGAAATATATACATATACGGATACATACATATATATAGATACATATACATATACATATACTGACATAATATATACATACACGTATACGGACACAGACTTACGGATACGTATACACGGACATATATATACAAATATACACTCCGTGTGACGCTCCAAAAATCGAGAACATCAGATAATATATTAACCATTAAATACAGGGTTTATCTAAGGTTACAAAAATAGGAAATGTCACTAATGAGTCATTTGGCTAATAATCAAGCAAGATCCCAGGAAGGTCGGAGGAGTCAAAATAGCCTCCCCTCTAAGTCCAACCACCTTAGATAGCAAAACTACCTTTTTGACAGATCTTGACAGGGTATTAACACAAGGCCTACATGAGTTGACGGAGTATAAGGATAGGTTACAAATGTTATATATACAAATTACAAAAATCATGTCTTAAATACAGCATGGGATCTATCACTCACAATCTCAAAACACATTAACATAACTAGTTCCTAACTCTTGTAGGATAGCCATACGTCCTCAAATACTTCAGCTTTGCCTTCAACCAGCCTAATAGTCTTCAATACCTGGTATGAAACGCTGTGAGCTTTGAATACCCAGTAAACGCACACACACCCCGTCCCTTTTTCCGAATCCAATACACAATCATATTTACAGCGAACAAGTAATGAAGCATGATGTTCAAGTTAATAACAACAATTTTAATAACAGAGGAAGGAACATGTCATTCAAATAGATAACAAAGGTTATAATGTTAGTGGTTAGTATTCTAGAAATCCCCCAAAGAGATTTCATTCTCTCAACCACAAGAATTAGACATAGGACTATTCGGAACTCCTCTTTTTGCTGCTTTGTTGCAGAACTAACCTTGGATACCTACCAACGGTTATATACCGCGTAGCGCCAACCGCAGGGCCTCAAAAGGGACAGCGAAAAGAAAAAAGTTTAATCACCCATAATCCAACCTTATCCTTCCAAAAAGGTTTTATCCTCTTGAATGTCCCATCCGGACCCAACCTTATCTCACCAATCAAACCATCGCAAAGAGTCCGAATACGTCCGTTCCATTCTAGGGTTTACGCGACAACCGCTTGCACAAGACTTAACCTTCAATTAGGGAGCATATCCATCAAACCATACATAACACATTATCATGTCTTCATTATTCAAGTGATCGAAACCCAATACCACCCCAATTAAGTTTCCTGTTGAGTTAAATGTTTTAAATTAAAGTTAGAACAATTTAACAAGGTAGTAATATCCACATAAACATGAACATCATCAATTGAAGAAGATAAGGAACATAACCATAACGCATGCAATATCATACTAAGACATAATCACGTACTAATAAGCATATTCATGAACACAAGAGCATAAAACACCTATGCAGAACTAAATTTCCAGATTCAATACCGTTTAAAGATTAAAATCAAAAGGGATATTTCAGATCTTTCCCGAACCTAGCCTTCCTATGGTTCGTAGAGAATTTAATCTTGTTTTCAGAACATGATTTGGAAATGTGACAGCTTTTCTAGATTTTTAGTTATTTAAGAAATGTTCCAACGCTATCCAGATTCGTCGACCGTTACGAAAACTGGAGTTTCTCACAAATCGCTCACTCATTTTCAATTAAACCAATTTTAGTTGAAAGCTAACTCCTTAAGGAATATTTTGACATAAAATGGAGGTCCAGAAGAGTTTCATACATTTTTCTAGAAATTTCAAAAGTTGGATGAAAAACATATTTTTCTGGCACAGTTCTTAAAAATAGAAATTTGGTGAGAAAAGAGGTCAACTAGGGGAAATTTTCCACTTATCTTGTGATGAAAACTTGATAAATAATATGTATTAAACTCAGAAATTTAAGGTGAAGGTGTGCCTTTGGAAATTTTGAGAGTTTAATATGGAAAAAGATAGTCTTATACCGATTAAGAGAAATACAAGGAGGGTAGAATCAAGGCTCAACTTCTTTCATTTCTAACACAAGAATACCATCAAAACACATCTAAAATGAATGTCTGAAACTTCTAAGAGCATGTATTTGACAAAGAAAAATAAAAGAGAGAGTTGTGTTGTGACTTATTCAAATGCTTATGGAACTAGTTTTGCAAGACTTGCTCTCTTTCTCTTCTTTCTCCCTCCCACAAGCTCACTCTCCACTCCTCTCCCTCTCTCTATGACATGTGAGTGTGTGGGTGTGGTGTTTGATGTTCAAATAGATGGAGGATGGTGGTGTATTTATAGGAAAAATGGTGTAAATTGTCTAAAATGTCCTTTGGTTGAAATGTAATGGAATTGAGTTGTATTTAGTTCAAATGAAATGGAATAGTGGATAATTAGGACCTTAATTATGTATTTAATTATGATCTAGTTAGGCTTAAGTCTAATTTAATCCATTATAGTTACAAGTACATTAGATATATACATGTATATATATAGAATTGGTACCAAAGTCATAATTATTTCCATGATTCAAGGGATTTGTCTCTAAAGTACAATGATTATAGCCTAGGAGGTATGATGGCTGGCCATGTGCTCAAGATTTGGGGGATTTTCTTATTTATTTTGTGTACAAATTCCATAGATATTGTGTACAAAAAGATTTGATGAATAAGAGGTACAAATATATATATCTATACAATGGTACTAACTTGGAGTCAATTTGTGATTTAAGTAAAATATGAGGGCTAAGGCCTTAATTTATGAATTGGAACATTTATGTTAGAGTAGAATTTAACTAAGTTAGGTTTAGAGAATCTAATTCGGTTTGAATTTCTTGTTTCGAATAAAAAGGCTATCAACCGACGAGCATGATAAAAACCGGAAAACCTAGGGTTTTCAAGTGGTAATTCTACGTTTATGGAGTCAATTAATTAGTATTAGGGTATTAGAATGATTTCTAAGCTATCAAAATCGATCAGGGTTTGCGAGTTTTCAGTTGGTGCATGTATTTTGATCCTAGGGTTAAAATTGTAATTAATTAAGAAATTGAGCGATTTCAAAGAAATAATTTAAAAGTAAGGGACCTAATAGGGTTTACAAAAATTAGGGGTCTCACACTCCGGCCCTATTTTTGTCTCTCTCTCTCTCTCTCTCTCTCTCTACCCCATTCGTCTTCGTCAAGCGCTGTGTCTGGCCTGCGATTTCAACAATCACGGCGTGTTTGACTGACAGTAGTTGGACCGGCCTCATTTTTTAAAGATTGCCTCGGCAATCTCTATTCTCTTGGCCTCTTCTTATTCTCCAACTTCTTTTTAAATCGATGCCTACGAGAGAGCAGGGCAGAAAGTTGCAAACTCCCCCTATCATTACTCTGCCAATTCTCTCTTTGGAGACATTACTCTCCTCTGATATGGCCTCTTCTCACCGTCATTTTTCCTTTTTCCCAGACCTTAACACTTCCCCAATGGAAAATGTTGAGGCCAACTCCTTTGAGCCTCGAAAGAGTGCCCTTGCCCATGTTCTCAACTGTCATGCGCAGTCAATTGAGCAAACAATGGCATCGCAGTTTGATATCGACGCCAACAACTTCACGTTGAAATCCTGTCACGACCCAAACCCGCCCCTATGGGTTTAGCACCGTAACCGGCCAGTAATCCGAGATTACCGAAGGCCTACTGAACAGTAAGACAGTAAAACAGAGTACAGGGGCATGGCGGAAGCCAATACAGTAATAAAACAATGTTCAATGAGCTGTGACAGTCTGTATGCCAAAAAGATTTTTCATGCATATAAACATTCAGTACAGAACAGTTATGCACAATATTTACAATCATTCAGTACAGGGGCTTAACCCCTACTAAACAGTACAGTCTATACGGTATTACAAAAACGGTACAGTGACAGACGGGGAAGTAAAAACGCCCCTAAGCCCTGGCTTGGCAGGCTCGGAACCTCGCAGTGAGGCACATTGGTTGGCTTGACAAAATTGGGACTCTACCCCAACGCTTCTAGCTTTGATCCGGTGCCTATACACCTACATATATATATGAGCAGTAAGCTAAAGCCCAGTGAATAACATAATGCGTAAAAGGGGTTTAGAATGAATGTCCTTACAGTAGTGAAAACAGTTCATTTCAATCAGTGTTTCAGTTATTCAGTACAGTAAACAGTCATATGTGGTACATCCATTAGCATAACAGTACAGTAAGCAGTAGGTCTTAAAGACCGAACAGTAATGATGGCCATCAATCAGTAAACAGTAGTGGTTCCACGAGGGAACCGACAGTGATCTCTGTGACAGTAACAGTAAACAGTAGACAGTAGTTGCTAAGGATGCCACAGTACAGTTCAGAATATAGGACATACATTCATGCAGTAAACATTATCAGTTCAGTAAACAGTTCAGTTCAGTATTCAGAAGATAATCATTTTGAACATATCTTTACACAATTGTTACTCACAGAGTTCTGGGCTACAGTAGGCTAGAGCGTCTCCTCGGAATGCCAACCCTATACAGTTAACAGATTGAACACACACTAAGTTTCACAGTTGGGAAAGATAATAACTTAACCCCTAAATTTGCCTCGGTGTAGTTCTACATCTATATCCTCTTAAAGATGCCTTAAATATGCCCTAGGAATGCCTAGGATGGAAAGAGGATGCAAAGATGCACTTTTGAACACTTTACAAAATTTTCAGAAAACAGGGGTCTCGCTCGAGCGTGGCTTTCTACGCTCGAGCGGACATGCAGACAAAGGGGCTCCGCTTGAGCGTGAGCTTCGTCGCTCAAGCGGACTGCGTGCTACAGTAAAAATGCTGGATGCTCAGATTTTACGCCCAATGGACACTCGATCCCCGCTCGAGCGTAAGACACAGGCCCTCGCTCGAGCGTGGGTTTCCTCGCTCGAGCGGACTGTGAACTCATGCAAAGTACTGGATACACGCATTTCACGCTCGAGCGTAACTTTTCTCGCTCGAGCGGAAGGCATGATCACAGAGTGTACGCTCGAGCGTAGACTTCCTCGCTCGAGCGTAGGCTCAAAATCTGGAAATTCCAGATTCGAGTCCCAAGCTCAAAATCAAGTTTAAATGCCAAAATTTCGATCCTCTTGGGCCAATTTTCTGGAAAACATAAGTAAACTCACAAGATAACATGATACAATGGTCAATTTGAGAAATCAAGGCCCAAGGGTGTTTCAATTAAACTCATTTCCAAATCCATTTTTCATGAACATGCATGAACATGCTACAAGGTGACATGCATGAGATTTACTCAAATCAAAGCTTCCAAAATATGCTCTATTGAGCTCATTCTTTTCAAAACAAGTTGAAAACATGGACTTAAGCTTATTTATAAACATGCATGTGACAATTTACCATGAAATCAACTCAAAATTCATCAATACACACATGCATGCAAGAATTGAGCTATAATTCAACATGTATAAACTAAAACATAACTTAGCTCTACAATTTGACATGAACCATGCAAGAATTAGCTTAAACTCACAATTAGAGGGTTGAATTCCTGACCTAGGGCTTGAATTAGAGATGTAGGAGCTCAAATATGCAATTCTCTAACAATTTCTACAAGTCCAAGCAAATTCTTCAAGAACACATCAATTCTCTCACTCCCTCTCTCCCTAGATCGGTTTTGTGCAAAGAAATGGCTGAAGAGTTGTTTTGTTTGAGTGTATGAAGCTCAAGGATAATAATAAACAAAGGCCCCACTAGATGGCATGATTGTAAATAAGCCAACCTATGCAATTCATCTATATTTAACCTAATTTAAGCATACCAAATCACATTTCAGATAATTACACCATAAAATCACATAAATTCTCACGATCCTAAATCATCAATCAATTTCTAATTCGGCCGCCGATAAGGCCTGCAATTAACAGTTTAAACAAAACAGACTGAACAGATAATCAAACAGTTAAACAGATAAAATGCAATTCAAACAGATACAAGCAATCAATTCAGTTCAGATCTCAGTCAGTCAGTTCAGTATTTCGATCAATTCAATTATCAGTCTTAATCAGTCTTAGTCTAGCAGAAATCGGTAATCAATCAGTGATTTATTGGTAATCAGTATGGGGGTTATTACAAATCCTATGTGGAGACGGTGACCACGATCTATAACTTGTCCCATCGGCTGCAGAACAAAACAAGTGAAGTACACCGATTAAACGCCCAACTCTTTCTACTCCAAAGTATGTACAAGGATGCTTGAGTAGAAATTAGCGCACTGAAAAAGCATAACAAAGAGTTGAAACGATAGGTCACCTTTGTGGCTCAATTCGGAGTTCCTTCATACTCTGCATTTGATGACCGACGAGGAGTAATTTATTTCGAAAGCTCTGCCAATGCCGAGGCAGAGTCTGCAAAGGCCTTCCGAGAATGATGCTGTGGTGAGGCAACTGATGATAGAGTCAAGCGACGAAGTTGTTTGCAATCTTCGCCGCCAGGCTACTACCGAAAATCGAGAAAATATCCCTCTGTTATTTTCTTTTCCTTTTTTTTTTTTTTGTTCTCTTTTCTTTTGGTTTTCTTTTCTATTTTTTTCTTAAGAATGAGCACCAACGCTTCAGATGATTTCTCTTCTTTTGTTTGCAATTTTCTCTTCTTTTTTCCTTTGTAATGCTGATTAGGGCTTCACCCTGAAGTTTAATAGAATGAGTTTCAATTTTTGCACAACACTTGAACATGAAAAACAATTTGTTTTGAATTTTAAATCTGAGAATGATTGAATTTTAATGAATTCTAAGCTCTCAACTGACCAGAAATCAAATAATGACTTAGTGAAAGAAAAACAAAGCAAAAGCAACCCAAACACACCTATTTACACTTACTAGAATGAAAAACACTCAAAACACGACTTGAAAGGACACACCATTGAACCTACGTAACTTTTATAGTTTTCCATTCTGGATTAAAAAATTGGTCATCCGGCCGGCTGATTTGTTGTCCAACCAGTTGAAAAATTGACGAGCCGGCTAATTCATTAACCGGCCAACTAAATGAACTGATGAACTGGGTAGAAAATTAGCCAGCGGGCTAAACAAGTGGTCGGCCGGCTAAAACAATTAAGAAGCACACCTGGAGTGAAGTCAAAACTTGGACGACCGACTGAATGGTTAGCCAACCAACTGAAATATGAACATGAAACTTCAGCGTGAGAGAAGAAGACAAAATTCTTGACTTGGCTATGCCCCTAGTTCATTGCTTTGACACTTTTTTTTCTACTAAAAAGATTTTGACTAACATGAAAATTAGATTAGCATGTTTGTTCCACTCTCTGTTTTGAAATCATGTAAGTCTAGCTGTGAGCACTGAAAATTTTCCTTTTTGGGTCCAAGAAATGGTTTGGTTTTGCAAAAATGGAATAATTTTCAAGAAAATTAGTCAACTCCATTAAAAGTCCTCAAAATTTGTTTTTGCAAATGGCCACTACCCGACCAACATGAACTCAACCCTTGAGATGCACAAATAATTCGAGCTTGATTTGTCTTGCAACTGAATCTGCCACGGAGAAGAGACAAGACAATCGAATCGAATGAAGATAAATCAATCCAACATGGATAGAATAGACAGGTCGAATAAAGATACACCAATCAAACATAAACAAGATGAGTGAGTTGAAAATGGTTGGGGCCGAGCTTCAGGATGAAGATGCCTACGTAACCCAAAGATATGAATTAGCCCTTACGTAGTTCACAAGTAAAGCTCACTCGGATATTAGCACTCCCCTTTTGCGCTCTAACTTTCGCTAAAGCCGTCCTTCCGAGTTTTCGACCTTGCGATCTATTTTTATTTTTTTCATTTTTCATTTTTTATTTTTTTTTATTCTTCATTTTTCTTCAATTTTTATTTTATTTTATTTTATTTTTGATTTTTTGCTCTAACTTTTACCTGGGACGCCCTTTCGAGTTTTCGGCCTAGCAAGCCTCTCAAAGATAATACTTTTGTAGCTTGTCCATGTTGATTGGTTGCGAGAATTCTAAGCCATCTAAATCCATGAGAATGACTATTTTTCCTGACCAGATAGATTTGATGATGTAAGGACCCGCCCAATTAGGTCTGAATTTGCTCCTAAGGTCGTGGATAAGAACTTGATTATCCTTCAACACTAAATCTTCTTCTCTCAAATTCTGGGATTTGACTTTCTTGTTGGTTTCCATTGGCTTGAGAAACGACCCAGTTTGAATCTTCGATTACATCCGACCTTTTTGCCCCTAGTTCAAGGGATGCTTTCAATCCGGCTATGCAAGCCTTCTTCGATCACATCCGAATTTTTTACCCCTAGTTCAGGCGCTGCTTCCAATCCGGCTATGCAAGCCTCATACTCTGGTTGATTATTGAACATTCTGAAGGTTTGAAAGCTAAGGGGGTCGGGACCCAAGGTCAAGAGTGATCCTATGCTGTACAATCTCAAGATCAATTCCACGTATGTCTTCATAAGACTATACAAAAACATGTTTTGAACTCTTTTAATAAAGTGACTAATCACTCGTGCTCCTTTAAGGACAATGTAGAACCAATCTAGACCGAGCCAAGATCTTTTTTAGTACCCACATTAACAAAAATGGTCTCATCCATTAAGGGCTTAGCACATCTCTCTTCCTCTTAATCGATCAAATTTTATAAATCCCGAAGAATTCCTTCTTCTTTGTTTTTATCAAAGTTTTGGAAAAAGTTTTAAATTTTTTGGTCAATGCAATGATTTAAAGGTACAGAGAAGTATGTGAAAATTACTGAATTTTCATTCAAAACTTCTAACTTAATGATTGAAATAGACTCAGAAGAAAGTAAAAAGACAAACACAAACAAGAAAATGGTGTTTGGGTTGTCACCCCTGAAATCACTAGACTCTGACTCATAAGACTGATTCCAACCCTACAGACTTTGTGGAATTAGGTTCAAACTCAACATCCAATTCATAAAGTAAAATGAAAGCATTCCCAAATTGTTAAATGCAATAAGTGCCATCTACCATGTCTGGAATGAATTATGTGCAATTTGTAGGTGGTCCATCTCCAATCACATAAATGGTCACAATATCCCCTAAGTTTACTGGTCCCGCGCTAGTTTCAAAATCTATCACAGATTCAGCTAGTGTCAGACCCAGAACTTCTCTAGTACTTCCTTGCTTCTTGATCAATCCATAGCTCAAGAAAACCATAAAGAGGGAAGTGCATGCCCATGAGAATATCAACCAATATCCAATTTTGGATCCAGATCATCTGCCACCACAAAGTTTTGGGATTTTGGTTGGGATCGAGGTGCATGTATCATAAATAAATCAGTGCCCTCTGGAATAAGCACCTCAGGTTTGGATAAATGGGAAGGTGTGATGTATATGTTGGAGTTGAAGGTGGGTGGTAGTGTATGGATAAGGTTAAGATGGGAAGGCGGTGGGACTTGGTCATGGGGTGGCAATGAGCTGGTGGTGGTTTTGGCTTTTTGAGGTGGAGCTATGATCTTATTATCAATAAGATCTTAAATCTCACAATGAAGTTGAAAACAACGATCAGTATCATGATCATGTTATTGGTGGAAGGCACAATACTTGGTGGGATTATGGCTATGTGGAAGTGGATTAGGAAGGGGTTAGGGACTAAGGAGCTTGAGGTGCCCTTTTTTCACCAAAATTTCCATGGCTCGGGTTGAGAACATGTGGAGAGGGTGAAACCTTCGGTTTCGAGGTCAGGTTGAAGTGGTTGGTTATGGGTCGATATCAGCAAAAAAGTTGGCTATTTTGGTAAAAGTGGTGATAGTGTTGATCGATGAGGGCATGGAATTTGCAGCTGTGCTACTACCAACAGTAGTATTGGAACTGTGATTGAACATCTTTCTCACAGGCTCATTTTCTTCTGTAATGATCCTTTGTTTGATAGCATCCTCAATTTGAACCCTAATCTCATGGAGTTCCTTGAAGTTGAAGAATGAGAGAACTATCATTTTCTGCAGTAATGCTCTATGCAAATTTTTGACAACTATACGGACTTGATCTTTTTCCAAGGATGGGTTTGTCATCATGGTTGCCTTTGCCCTCCATCTAGTGAGAAATGCCAAGAAGCTCTTATTAGACTCTTGTCGGGTTGCCTCCAATTCTCGAATGGTTACCTCAATCTGGGTGTTATAAGAATATTGGGTGACGAAAGCCTCGGCTAACTTCTCCCAACTCTGTTTTACTGAGTCCTCTAACTTGGCATACCAAATGGCAACTACACCAGATAAAGTTTTCCCAAATAAAGAAAGCTTTTGAGCCCGAGATAGGCTCATCGGCTTCAAGATGTCTGAAAAGAGATGGATGGAAACCATAAGGTCACCAGCCACATCAAATCTGTCTATGCGCAGCATTTTGAACCACTCAAGCAGCCTCACTCTCTAATTAAAAAAAAAAAACAATAAAAACAGAAGCTGCAGGGGGCCTTCAAGACCGTCAGAGACTATTCTGCTCAACATTGGGAGGCTGCTAGGTTCTGTATATGAGAAAGTGGCTGGCTGACCAAAAGATGAGCTGGTCGGCCAAAAAGGCGGCCGGCTAGAAACTCTATTTTGTTCAAACACCAAAATAAATAAATAAAAATAATAATAACAACAACAACAACAACAACAACAACAACAGAAAATATACAAGTGGCTTAACTAACAACTTCCAATTAGCTTACAACAGGCTTATAATATGAAATTGAAGCAAGAAAAACAATATAAGAAAGAAAATGCAAGAAAAGTAAAAGAAAATAAAAAGTGTGCAAAATTTACCTTCCAATGAAGGATTTGATTTTTAAACTTCCTTTTGATCACCCTCAAGTTTAGGAAGTGTGTTATCTATTCTCAGGTTGAAAATTCAAAGTTCTAGTTGGAATGGTGTTTTGGGGCTATTTAACAATGTATGTGGGGGAAGCTGTTCCAACTCTCTGTTTTTCTCTCAATTTCAACAACACTCACTCTCTTTTTGATCAAGGTTCAAGAATATGGCTATAACAGAATTTATGATCTTGGTTTGATATATTGAAAAATGATATATCAGTATATCTCTAAGGTTATAGCTAAATGTTCAAGACTTTTCGCTTTCTTTCTCTAACTCTCAATTCACTCTCTCAATTCAATTCTATTCTTCTCTTGATACATACATTTTGATCCTCTCTATATAGACAAACAAGGAATGCAAAGTCAAGAAGGTGGGAAACAAGGTTGATAGGATGATATGGATGGTTGAATTGGATGCCCACTTTTGGGAAAATGACAAACTCCCTTTTGATGATGGAGTCTAAAGGATGATAATAGAAGAGGTATGTGTGTACCTCGTGCATGAATATAACAAGAAAATATCTAAAATGGCATGACCTACACACATTCAACAAGAATTCTGCTAAAACTGCCTTGCTCCTAGGCAAATCAGTCGGCTTGCCAAAAACTTGGCTTGGCCGACCAAAATCTTGGCTGGACAGCCAATTAAGTTGGCCGGCTGGCCAAAATATTGGCTGTAGCTGATCGTTTTGCTTAAAACATGATTTTTTGATAGAATTCTCATCATTTTCTCCTATTTTCGCACTATTCTTTGCTCAACTTCCTAAGAAAATGTTTCATTTTGAAGTTTAAAAGCGAGCCTCAAAACACTACAAAAATATTTAGAATAAAGTGCAGAAAGAAAGTTTTGAAAGAGAGTTTTGAATAGAATTTGAACACTTAGCCAAAATAGGCTTAGGTTTGGAAATGAAACACAATTTCATCTTTCTTACTGACAATTTTATGAGAAACACATTCTTGTTTTCATCATCGCGTAATAAATAAAAAAAAAAGCCTAAGCTTTATGGCTGGTCAAAATATGATGTCTACAGCAATTGGGCCACTTGAGGAGGTTTTGCCCTCAGTCTGGTGGCAGATCTGGTGCGTCTAGTTCAAGGAAAACATAGAGCCATTAGCCAGTACAGTCAGCACATGCCTCATAGGCCAATCAGGGAGCCATTTTGGCTCAATCTATGTATCAAGCCTATGCTCCGAGGGCTGAACAAGTAGAGCAGAGGCCTCCAGGTTGTGTGTATGTCGTTACCACTCCGGATCAGTTGCCAACACCTTCTATAATGAAAGGTAACTTTTTGTTATTCAACTCTATTGCTAGCGTGTTAATTAATACTAGTGCATCTCATTCATTCATATCGTCTTCTTGTGCATCTGCTTTGGGTTTGGAGTTTGAATTATTAGAATCTTCTCTTTTGGTTAAGACACCTATTGGGGTTAGGGTGGCATTGGGTCGAGTATGTCGCTCTTGTGAGATTAAGGTCACGGATCGTCGACTCTTTTTCGATTTTATTATTCTTGACATGCATGCTTTTGATGCAATTCTGGGTATAGATTGGTTGACTCATTGCCAAGCCTTGATAGATTATCATTGTAGGAGGGTATCCGTATGTATGTCATCGGGGGAATGATTTTACTTCATGTGTAACCAAAGTGTTAGTCCTGCCCATCCGTTGTATGACCTTAAAGGTCGAAGAGAGTTGAGTTTTCTTTTTGCCATCACGATAGTTAATAAGGGTAGTATATCCAAGGTGAATTGTTATGGGTAGTTTGAGAATATCCGGATATTTTTCTGGAGGATCTCATAGAGTTGCCACTACATAGAGAGATTGAGTTCTCAATTGAATTAGTGCCAGGCACGGCTCCGATTTCTATGGCACCATATAGGTTTGCACCAGCTAATTTGTGTGAGTTAAAGGTGTAACTTCTTGATTTGTTAGATAAGGGCTTCATTCGTCCTAGTACATCAGCTTAGGGAGCACTGATTATCTTTGCTAAGAAGAAAGATGGTACATTGTGACTGTACATAAATTACTAGAAGTTGAATTAGGTAACAGTTAAGAACAAGTACCCACTACCACGAATAGATGACCTGTTTGACCAGTTGAAGAGGTCTCGTTGTTTTTCTAAGATTGATTTGAGATTGGGTTATCACTAGTTAAGGGTAAAGGACGAAGATATTCAAAAAATGACATTTCGTACGCGGTATGGCTATTGTGAGTTCTTAGTTATGCCTTTTGGGTTGACCAATGCATCGGCTTCGTTTATGGACTTGATGAATTGAGCCTTTCTTGAGTTCTTAGATCAATTCATGCTTGTCTTTGTTGACGACACCCTAGTTTACTCACCCTCTGAGGAGTAGCACGAAGAACACTTGTGGATTGTACTTGAGTTGTTTAGAGTGCATCGGTTATATGCTAAGTTTGGGAAGTGCGAGTTTTGGCTCAACGAGGTTAAATTTTTAGGCCATTTGGTGTTCGAAGAAAAGGTGACCATAGATTCATCTAAGATAAACGTAGTGCAAGATTAGGAACAACCTAAGAATGCCTTTGAGATTCGAAGTTTCTTGGGCTTAGCCAGGTATTACCGACGTTTTGTGAAGGTTTTCTCTAGATTTGCCTCACCATTGACTAGATTGACGAGGAAAGGAATCAAATTTGTGTGGAGTGAGACTTGTGAAAAGTCGTTTCAAGAACTTAAGGTTAGACTCACCACTGCTCCAGTTTTGATTATTCCAAAAAGGGGTTTGGGTTATTCAATTTATTGTGATGCGTCTCGAGAAGGTTTGGGCTGTGTATTGATGTAAGATAGGAAGGTGGTAGCGTATGACTCACAACAATTGAAAACACATGAGAGAAATTATCTCACCCATGATCTAGAGTTAACGGCGATGATTTTTGCCTTGAAGATATAGAGACATTACCTATATGGAGAGAGATTTGAGATGTTTTCTAATCATAAGAGTTTGAAGTACTTGTTTTCACGGAATGACTTGAATTTGAGGCAGATGAGGTGGATGGAGTTCATAGAGGATTATAATTTCGAGTTACACTATCATCCATTCAAGGCTAACGTAGTGGCCGACGCTTTGACTAGGAAATTCGTAAGTAGTGTAGTTAGTATCGCCATCCGGGAATGGGAGATGTTGGGTGTAGTGGGCGAGTTTGACTTGGATCTTGGCGAGTCTGCTGAGTCGGTTGTTTTGTTCACTGTAGTTGCACAACCTACTCTAGTGAACCAAGTTTTAGAAGCACAAGGGGAGGATCACGAAGTGGAATCTATCTAGGGAAAAATATCTAATGGAAAGGTAGAAAAGGGTTTGAACATTTATGCTGATTCGAGTGTGAGGTACCTAGACCGCTCTTTTGTCACAGAAACTTATAGAAAAGAGGTACTCCGAGAGTTCCATCATTCATGCCTTACGGTACACCCAAGAGGCACAAAGATGTATCATGACGTTAGTTGCCAGTTTTGGTGGAAGGGGATGAAAAAAGATGTAGCCTTGTTTGTTTCGAGATGCTTTACTTGTCAATAAATGAAGACTGAGCATCAACGACCAACAGGTTTGTCGCAACCCTTACCTATAGCTGAGTAGAAGTGAGAGCATGCCACGATGGATTTTGTTGTAGGTCTTCCGAGGACTCAACGAGGTAATGATGTGGTATGGGTAGTAGTCGACTGGTTGACCAAATCTGCACACTTTATACCCATGCGTACAAGTGACTCAGTAGACTATCTTGCCGACTTGTATGTTAGAGATATAGTGCAACTTCATGGGGTTCCAGTGACTATTGTTTCGGATAGGGATTCATGTTTTACGGCTCAACTGTGGCAGAGTCCATAAGGTGCTTTAAACACTAAGTTGACCTTTGGTACCACCTATCATTCTCAGATTAACGGGCAGTCCGAGCACACCATTCAAATTTAAGAGGACATGTTTCGAGCTTGCGTTCTCGATTTTAAGGGGTCGTGGAAAAGGCACTTGCCTTTTGTGGAATTTGCCTACAATAATAGCTTTCAGGCGAGTATTGGTATGGCACCTTTTGAGGCCCTATATAGCAGGCCTTGTAGATCTCCTATGTGTTGGGCTGAGGTGGGTGATGCACCTATGTTAGGTACAGAGTTAGTCCGAGAAACTACGGAAAAGATTACGCTTATTCGTAAGAGGTTGGTTTCGGCTCAAAGTTGCCAGAAGAGTTATGCCAACAGTAGAAGGAGGCCTTGGATGACTCAAAGTTGCCACCATTAATATATGAGACTTGTATTGAAAATCTTATTCATAATGTAATATGTAAAACATTGTAAATGTTTTGGGAATTTGAATGGTAGTGTTTGGTACTGGATGGCTTTGTTTTATCATCTTTATTAATGTTGGTGATCAATGGAATTGAAACCTGGTAGTTATTGGTTTGTTTTAAATTTCGGGAACGAAATTTCTTAAGGGGGAAGATTATAACAGTTCTAGTTTAGACTTGATCCATTTAATATTCTTAGATCCGAGATTCCGTACTTTTAATTATTGTTCATATCCTTTATTGTCTTGTTAGTAGTTGAGTTAGGTTATTGGTTGTGTTTTAAACAGGTTAGGAGTTAGTTTTTCAAAGAGTTGATTCTAGTTTTCTTCTTGTTCGCTCGAGAGGTGTTTTGGTCGCTCGAGCGGTCTTTGAGATCTCCCAATATTTTTGAAGCTCTGCAAAACTTCTAGGAGTAGGGATTTCTTCAACCTCTCGTTTGTTTCTTAGCTTAATTATTTGCTCTTTGAAAAGTATTTGGTGATTTGGAGGTTTTGGGTTAAACCTAGGATTTGGTGTTAAAAAGTAAAAGAGGGGTTTTTCAAATAAACGATTGAGAAGGGTTATGGATGTGTGTATTTTGATGGATTGTGTTGAAATATAGGAGGATTTTTCTTTAAAAGTGATTTTTTTTAAATAAATGAAGTTTTATTTGAAAATTATTGATGTTGTTTTATGAAAGGAAAAAGAAATATGTTGGATTTTGAAAAATATGAAAAAATGTATCTGTTGATGATAAGAGTGGAGTTAGATATGTATTATCACTACCATTTTGAAATTTATGAGATTTATCTGTTATTGAAAAATTATTTGTTGAGTAGAAATATCTATTTTGGGCTATCGGTGGAGGATAGTCTTAATTGTTGTAGAAATGGCGTGAGGATTAGGTTGAATTGAAACTACTTTCTCATACATTGTGCATCGAGCATTGTTTTATACTTCAACATTGAAAATGTATTGTTTTCGAGAAAAATGAGTGTATACCTTGGTGAATCTGGTTAAGAGGTGTGGCTGTGATTTATATTGTTGGCCTGTATGTCCTTAATGAAAGTCCAAAATGGCTTTGGTAGTACTGGTAAAATGGCTTTGGTAGTACTTGTATCCACACTAGTTAGGTGTCGATCCTTCCAGTTAGTACCGGTAAAATGGTTTTGGTAGTACTTGTATAGCCACTAGCAAACACATACCTAGAGATTCCCAGTGTTTTGTATCCACTACCTTGTTTTCTGATATAAAAGCATATTTTCATGAATTGAAATATATTGATAAAGGCATTGCATTGTTTTGTGACAGAAAAGTATAATGTTCGACAAATAGCATGCATGTGTATTCACCTTATAACTTTGCTAAGTTCCACGGCGCTGTTTGGAAAGTTGGGTTTTTGGGTTTTTGGGTTTTTTTTTTTTTTTTTCACTAAAAGACAAATTGGTTACAAAACTAAAAAAAAAACAAATCCAAACAAAATATCACATCAAACCCCATAATCATTTCACTTTTTCTCTCACAAACATCATATCCAACTACAAATAAACCAAACTATCTTCCCAAACACAAAAAAAAAATTTCTCCAATAATATCCTACAACTAAAAAAACCTACAAAAAAAACCCACTTCCCAAACACCCATATTGTATTAAAGTATCTCTACTGGGTTTTTAGCTCACTCTATGTAGAAAACAACTTTCAGGTACTGATAATATGCCTCCACCAAATATGTCTCCACCAAATATGCCTCCACAAAGACTTAGCTTGGGAGGACCGCGTAACTGAAGGCTCATTTTTTATTTCTTGTTGTAATTATTTTGTACAAACCTGGGCTTTAACTGTATTGAGTATAACTCACTTTTGTTGTAAACCAGACATTGTCTTAGAAAAAAGCAATCGTTAGGGCATTAATTTATCTGTATGACCTGTTACTTCAATTCACTCATATGTGGCATATACTATAGATTCAGGATTTGGGATTTATGAATGTATACTCACATATGTCATCTTTTGTACAGTAAAAGAATATGAATGAACGGTTATTATTTCACATGTGATGTTCCTATTGAATATCATGAAATGGATTGTTGTTATTATTATTTTGGGACGTTATATTAGCGAACTGTGTGTATTCAAAATAAAATAAAATGACGATCATAATAAAAGAAAAGTGTAAAAATAATTTTCTCAAAATAATTTTCTAGAAAGCAAAAGTAACAAAGAAATTTCTTGTTCAAGTATAAAACAAGAACAAGATCACATACTGTAAATTAAATTAACTAAAATAAAATAAAAAACTTACAGGTTGTAGATTAAACCAAATGCAAAAATTTAGAAAAGCCAAAGCGTGTGTTGGACACACTTTCCTTAAAGATCATTATGTCCTCACTACGGTGCTTGAGAATAGATGACGCCGACCTCCTAAGATGCAACGACTATACCCCAAAATTGCAGCACTACAAAACTAGGTCTGGCGAACAAACTATGTTGAACTTTCTCTCACAAGAAACAAAGCAAGAATTATGTAGAAGTACACACGGAAGGAGAGCGAAAATCGAATTAAGGAATTGCTGGACAGGGTCTGAATTTATAGGCTTTTATGGTGATTGTTCGGATGGGTTTAAAAACCCTCCTAATAGGTGCGAATCAGAAAACCACCGGAGTGAAGAACGGTGACCGGAGAAGGGAAAAGATGGAACTGGTTCAAATTTGAATTCAAAAATTCAAATTCAGAAATTTTCCTGCAAAAATTTGAATCAAAACAATTCAGAATTTTGAATTTTGAATTTTGAATTTTGAATCAAAACAATTCAAAACAATTTCACAATTCAGAAATTTTTGAAAAAACTCAAATGAATTTTGTCTAAAAAATTAAAGTTAGGACCCGACAGCACACCACGCACCTGGGCCGGCCACCGACAGCAGTGCGTGTATGGTGGATTTGAGTCGACCCACTTTGTCCATAACTCCCCTCCTTATAAAACTTAGGATACCCATTCCAAGTATGCCAACCTAGAGTTTATATACTCATAAACTTTCTCTTTGTTTAATATGGGACAAGCCATTTAATGAGCAAACATACTTTATCTCTTCAACTTATATTTTCACGAACCCGAAAATGCCGTCAACTTCCATTCACTCAAAAATATTTTTGACGAACTGTCTTCGAGGCATGATTCAACACATGGCAAGGAATACGTCATCACTCGAACCCATTTGAAATGCTACATGGTTCCCGTTTCAAGTTGGGCTCAAATTTGTCCAAAAATAAGCCTATAAAACTCAAATTTCCAACAGTTGCGTGCGCCAACACCTAGTCAATAGAGTTGTTTGATACAACTTAAAAGAGTTTATTATAAATTAGTTTAATTTGAGAGTTTATGCAAGACTATTTAGTACAATTTCTACTTATGGTCTATTAAGTAAAACTAACATAGATAAATTTAAAAAAAATTAATTATTCAAAAGTTGAGATAAGAATATTTTTAACTTATATTAAAAAAAAAAAAAAAAAAATCTCTACCAAATCAACATCCAACAACACCACTGGATCGGCCCAGGGGCCTTGAAGACCGCCTTCTCTGGCTGGAAAAACTGAAATGTCGGCTCAATTAATAACATGAACCAAAACTAAGGTGGCGGAATAGACCACGTTGGCCACCAACGTGAATTATATATATGATATATATATATGCTTAAACATCAATACCCTCATCATTTTTTATGGTTCACCAAACCTTAACCTACCCACATTAATCTTTTTTTTATGCTTCTTCAAAGTCAAACTCTCCTTTTCTAGCCACACAAAAAAACAAAATAAAAAAAAATAAAAAACAACGTTTTCTAGTGAAATTGAAAAGGATAAGACTGAATGAGATGTGGATTGTGTTCACCTGTCAAATTGCAACCATCACATAATTTGGAGCACGCAACTGTTAGAATTAATGAGACCATGACCTGTCCTTAAAATGCTTGTCTCTTGCTTCTTCTTTTTTTTTTTAATCTATATTTGTGTGTGTATAAGAAGTCCCTATTCAACATTAGAATCATGAGTTTTTTAAGCAAAAAATTATATTTCAATAAAAGAAAAGAAGTTAATTATATGTTTTTAATCCTTACAAGATTTTGACTTTCGTGTTTTAGTGAGTTTTTGATATTCTTTCCTTGACTTTTAATTGTTGAAGGACATATTTATTCAGGCATCATTTGCGAAGTGAGCTTTTACTTTTTTGACTAAAATATGAAGTGAAAAAAATATTTGGAAAGAAATTTGTGTGCAAAAAATGAGGTGAAGAAAAAATATTTGGGAAGAAATTTGTGTGTGTGTGTATATATAAGTAGTTAGTATTCTACATTACAATTATGAGTTTTTTAAAATACACCCTTTAGATTTATTTAAAATATTATTATTTTTTTATTTTGAAAATTATATCCCGTCTCTTAAGATTTTTAATCCTATAACAAATAAACCATTTCATTATTCAACTATTAACTCAATTAATAGTTTTAATAATTTCATTGTTGTATAAGTAAGATAGTTAGGAATTGCAATTTTTTTTTTTTTTTTGTCAATTCTGTTAAATGACAAATTTTAACAAATTGATATTTATAATTTCTAGAATCACATGAGTCAATCTGTATTTTAAGTAAATCTCAATGATACATTTATAATTTTTTCCACAATAAAAGTTAATTATATATTTTTTATCCTTAAATACAATTATTAACATTTCAAGATTTTGACTTTTGTGTTTTGATGGGTCTTCTAGATATTTCCATGAATTTTGTGTTAATGGGGATATTTATTTAATCTGATCAATTGTACAGATAAATAGCTGTTTGGTTCCATCTATTGTTTTATCTCACCCATAAATTTTTATGTCTGTAACAATAGAATGTCAATTTGTAAAGGACATTTATTTTTTCATGAGGTGTAATTTTTTGTTTTAAAAATATTATTGATAATGAATACTTATATTTTGGGACGAAATAGTTATAATTAAAATATTGAATTAAAATAACACAAAACACATATTATAGGGACTAAAATATAATCAATCTTATATATAAAAGAGAATAGAAGACATAAAAGAACACAAAATTAAGCATAAAATATATAAAAGGGCAATAAGATGGACAATTGAGGCTCTGTTTAGCAACAGGTAAAAAAGTCAATTTTTTTTTTTTTTAATTTGTTTGTTTTTAATGATTTTTTTAGCAATTTGTGTCAATTTTTTTTTTTTTTTTTTAAGGATCTTCTAGTTTAAGTAGTATCCAAAAGTGAATTATCATTATTATTATTTATTTATTTATTTAAGTAAACAAAAAGGCATAGAACCCACTCTGGATCTTCTTGAACTTTTAGAAAATTTGATAAAGCATAGAGATCTAAGTCAGCATTTAATCAAATACATTATTGTTGGTGATGGGAAAGTTACATTTTTTTATTATAAAATAAAATAAAATAAAAAAGAAAAAGAAGAGAAAATGGCATCCTTTTGGCTGGCTAATAGAAAGACATTGTGATAGAATTGTGTATAATATTGGAAGGTCTCTTCAATCAAAGGTTGCTTAAATTATACACAACATCCTATCCTCCTTACAGCCTTTGATAATATCTCATGACAGATTAATGCTGCTATCTCGAGTCATTGGGGATGTTATTGTCACTATTTTGTGCAGCTTATTAGAGTTGTTTATATATATATTTTTTTAATTTTATTTTGAGATTTTGTGTCAAACTGTTTTATGCATTTTCTATTTATAATTTATTAAAGGTGGAAATAGTTTAAATAAGTTGAAAAAAATTATTATTTAAAAGTTGGAGAGAGATGTATTTTAGTTTCTGCTTTCTCATTATCAATTTTAACTTATAATAAATTTCACTAAATAAGTCTATTATAGATCATCAGCCAGATGCAAGTAATGTTCAGAATGAACTTATAAGATGCGCATGACACTCCTATCTTAAAACTTGAAATCTAAATAAATAAATTTGTGAAGATAATCGTTAAATTGAGTCATAGTAGGTAATATTTTTTTATAAAAGTTAGGGTACACATGGTATTAGAGTAAGGATCGTTTTGTAGAATAAATTTATATGATGGCACAAAACATTTTTTTAGCTTGAAGTTGCATTTTGAGCTTGGAACCCAGATACACAAACCACTGAGGTAAAATTGTTGGCATCCCACATCACATGTTGAAGATATTGAGAATTGATTTATAATATAACACAAGACACCCCTTTTTTCTTTTTCTTTTTTTTTGATTGCTATGTAGAGGATAAATGGAGCTAAAATGATTGACTATTGAAATAACGAAAAATAAAAATTAATAGGAGAATAGTTGGAGAGCCTGATCATTAGCAACAAAATTAGTCTAAAAAGTATTATTGACAAGTGATGCTAACAACAGCTCATATAATTAACTATCCGAAAATGTTAGAATAATGTCAAAATGCTTAAAATTTTACTTATTAAAATGAGCAAAAAGATTACAAAAACAAAATAAAACCAATATAAAAATGCATTACAATTTATTAAAAAGTGTGTACCAAGACAATCTCTAATTCAGATTTAAATCTATCATTAAATTTAAATTTGATGTAAATTTGGTGTAAATAGTGTTCCAACCATTTTATCAAATTGGTATCAAATGAAAAGAGCCTTACTTGTTTCATCAAATTAATTGAGTGTTTAACTTTTATCAAATCTCGCAGATGACCGTTGATGGACGACTAGATGGATGACCGGCCGGTCAACCCGGTGGACGATCGAATTTGAAGAAGATTTACACGAGGCCGAATGACCGCCCGGTCATCCTCCCGATTGACCGATTGTTTGATGAAAATTAAAAATTTAACGTTGGAACATTTGGTATCAAATGAAGATTTTAACCTAAATCTTCACTCAAATTTGATAAAAACAAAGAGTAAGCGTTGGAGATACTCTAAGGTACTTTGTCAGTAAATTTTTTGTAAAAAGATAATATTATACAAACTAATCAATGTGTTTGGTTTCAGTTTTCTAAATTCAGTTTTTTGAAAATTGAATTTTTTATTTTTTCATGTTTTGTTGTTTTTAGTGAATATTTTTAAATTCTAAGCAATTTTATTTTAAAAAATTAATATATACACAATAATACGAAAAATGTACTGAATTTTAGTTATTTTTGGTATTTAATGAATTTTTTAAAGATTTTTTTTTCTCAAATATTATACTTTTACATGTATTTATATTAGATGTGTTTTAAAAAAAAAATTAAAAAAATTGTTTAAAATATTAAAAAAAATTCATTGAAAACAAAAAAAAAATACGAAAAATAAAAAAAGTAGAATTTTCTGAATAATATTTTCTGGAAACCAAAACCAAACAAGCTAAATGAATTTTTTTATATTTTTTTGTACTCATTGATATTACACTTGTCATATTATCATAATAGATCTTGTTTAATATTTAAAAAATTTATTATTGCTAATCACATTAGAGATTACAAAGTATTTTAAAAAATATATTATTTGTAAGATTTTACTTATGAAAAATGTTAATTTAAGCATCCTTTGATAGTTTGTTAAAAATATAGTTTATTGGTTAAAAATAAGACAAGGAAAAAAAAATTCTGCCAACAAAATAATTTGTATATTTATAATTTTTTTTTCTTTTTAATAACTTTTTAACATAAGCAAATTTGACTAATATAAAATTTTCAGCAGAAAATAAATATAACAAATAAACCAAGGCTTTTTAAATAACAAACTTGATTGGTGCCCCGAATTTGGGGGCACTAATGCCCCGAAAATCCAAAAAAGGCAACAAAAAAAAAAAAACACAAGGCAAAGAAAAAAAAAAAAAAACAGAATTACCAAAATTGGAAATTTAGGGGCATTAGTGCTAAAAAACATTTCTCTTTAAATAAATAAAAAAATTTAAGTAATAAATTAAATTTTTAGGATGGACAAATGAAAGTCTGGTTTGCATGTCAGAACAAAAAGTACAAAATAATAAACTTGAAAACGAAGTTGTCGAAGAAAAATTATTTGGTGCCTTTATTTGGCGATACTTTTCATCAGTCATAATACATTATGGTGAGGTTTTCAAATACTTTTCATAATACTTCATGGTAGGGACTCCAATTATTTGGTGTTGTCAATCATAATATTTTTTTATTATGGTAGGAATTTTAAATAAATTATTAAATTTTTTATTAAACATCTCACAAAGGTGTATAACTCATATAAATTACATATATGTAAGTCTGACAAGATTTAACAAAAAAATTTGATAATTTATTTAAGATGCCTAACATCTTCCTATTTGTTTTTATTCTTCAATTACTTAGAACAAAATTATGATTGCGTTTGTGTTGGCTACATATTTTGTAAAAGCCAATTACAGTTCGACACGTGGTAAAGTAAGGGCAATATTGGGAGACTACTCAAGTCTTCGATCCTGATCGTCCACGTGGCATTGAAAATTGGTTCTCACGTGATCTGAGTAGCACTGGATCAGTAAAGAGATACAAGGTGACGTGGCTTCAACGGTTACTCATATTCAAATTCAAATACAGGAGAGAAGCCCAACTGCAAGTGATGGCATAGTAGAACTACTTCTAAGGCAGCATGATCAGCGATCATGGAAGAGCAGTTCGACGGTTTGAAGTGCAGTTCGATGGTCATCCTTGAAGAGTATAAATAGCAAGGAGGTCCCCAGAAAAAGCCCCCGGACTCAGATCATACAAACCAGTCTTACTTTATACATTTTCCTTTCCAGTTTTTACATTTCCAGTCTTTACATTCCTGCACTTTAAATACATGTTCTACACTTCATTTATAGGAGTAGTTTCAAGTAGATTCAAGTAGATTGTCGCTGTAAACCTCTACGAGGCTAAGTTTGGACCATTGTAAGTTTTCATTTTAATGAAATACTTCAATTGCTTTTTGTTTAACTGCTATTTCGCTTAATTTCTCCTAAGTCAAGCCACCAGTAAAAGTCCTCTTCATTGAGGCTGAAAGAACTAAAACACAATCGTCTGATAATTGGTTGGCAATTATAATTTCTGTAAGGACTGATGATCCTTACTGACACGCTCGCATTTACAAAAATACCCTTCAAAAGCCAAAAAGCCAACAGTTTGATAGAATTTTTTAAAAATGATTTGAAAATGGAATTGTATTTTGAGTTTGTGAGTTTTGAAATTATAATTTGAGTGTGAAAATTTTGTTTGGTAAAAGAGTTTTGAATTGAGTGTAAAATTTTTGATATGACATATGATATTTGATACAAAAATTTACAACTCATAACCAAGCACATAACTCAAAATTTTATTAAAACTCATAAAAGCTCATAAAATTTTTTTTTTAAAAATTCAGAAAATATTTTTTATTAAATATATAAAAATTAACATGTGTCAATTATAAAAAAAAAAATTTATACTGTTCTAATTAACCGGCCAGATGATCGGTGGGACGATCTATTAGTCTAAATTTTTCCGGCTTCAACCCCATTTTAAAAGCAAATATAAAATTAATTTTTAAAAATTATAAACAAACATTATATTTAAATCAAACTCCAAAACTAACATTGCAGAGCTATACCGAACAGAACCTACAAATCTCACATCTCTACTGCCCCGAGACCCACCAATACCTTCTCGTTGAGGAAATTAGAGAGGAATAAAAAGCAGACAAAGTTTGGTGGCCGTTGGTTGTTAAACATTTAATCCTTGCTCACTTTTTGTCAGTCACTTTTGACACATGTAGAAAATAGAGATTTCTATCTGAATGATCTATATCATTCATAATACAAATTCCTCGCATATAGTATGAGGTGATTTGGCATAATCTATTTTAGTTTATCTTTTTATTTTTTTATTTTTTTTAGGTTATATCAATTAATATTTTTTTTTTGCTTTTTTACATATTTTTTTTATAAAAAGTCAAAAGTACACTTATTTAGGACATCCCAAACCACCCCTAAGTCTCACTAGGGATGGCAATTTGAAACCGGTCCGACAGGGACCTGGCCCCCCGATTCCGAATGGGACGGTTTTTTCTCGAAAAAAACTCCCCACAGGCGGGGGATGGTATTAAAAAATAAATCCCCGATTATTTTTGGGTCGGGAACGGTAATACCTTCTCCCGCCCCGGCCCTGGCCCCGTCCCCGTCCCTATCCCCGTCCCCGTCCCCGTCCCTGTTTGCCCCAGTATGAAATTACAATTATACCCCTCCCTATATATATATGTTTAAAGTTTCATTATAGATTCCCCCTACAGCAATTTTATTTTTTTAAATACCAATTTTGCCCTCACTAGGTAAATTACATTGACACCCCTCACAGTTTAAAAATTACAATCCCCTCCCTAAGGTTTAAAGTAGCATTACCAATTGCCCCATCGGTTAGTATTTGTTGGAAAAAAATTTATTTGAAAAAAAATTAATTGAAAAAAATTTTTGTTAGTAAAATTTTTAAATTTATGTTTAAAAACCAACGTAAACTCATTTTTTGAATTTATATTTTTTTTCTCAAATTTACAAACTGAGACAACCATTTATAAACCAAAAAAATTATCAAACAAATTTTTATGACAGTTTTTAAAATTTTTGTAAATATAAATTGAAAACTGAAAACGAAATGATTACCAAACAGGTTTTAGATGGTAAAAAATGTCATAAAATTAACAAATAATTAAATAAGTTACCAACGTAAGAAATGACTTATCAAAAGATTCTTAGGTTATGTATGGTTTGATTTTTAGAAATTTTTTTTAAAAATTAAAAATTAATTTGGTTAAGAAATAAAAAATAAAAATAATTATCATTTTTATATAATTTTTATAGCCACTCGAAAGATAAAAATTATATAAAAATGATAATTATCTTTTATTTTTTATTTCTTAACCACATTAATTTTTAATTTTTTTAAAAAAATTCTAAAAATCAAACCATGCATAGCCTAAGAATCTTTTGATAAGTCATTTCTTACATTGGTAGCTTATTTAATTATGTGTTAATTTTACAACATTTTTACCATCTCAGGTCTGTTTGGTAACTATTTCGTTTTCAGTTTTCAATTTATATTTACAAAAATTTAAAAACTGCTATAAAAACTTATTTGATAATTTTTTTGGTTTATAAATTGTTGTCTCAGTTTGTAAATTTGAGGAAAAAACATAAATTCAAAAAATGAGTTTACGTTGGTTTTTAAACAGAAATTTAAAAATTTTACTAACAAAAATTTTTTTCAAATAATTTTTTTTCCAATTAATTTTTTTTTTCAATGAATTTTTTTCCCAACTAATACTAACCGAGGGGGGCAATTGGTAATGCTACTTTAAACCTTAGGGAGGGGAATATAATTTCTTAAATGTGAGGGGTGTCAATGTAATTTACCCAGTGAGGGCAAAATTGGTATTTAAAAAAATTAAATTGCTGAGGGGGAATCTGTAATGAAACTTTAAACCTTAGGGAGGGAGATGTAATTTCCAAAAGGTGAGGGAGAACTATAATAAACATAGACCTTAGGGATGTCAGTGTAATTTACCCTAAAAAAAATAAAAAAGAATACTATAGAAATTCAAATTTATTATTGTGTTTTCATTTTTTTTTCCAAAATAAAATTTCAATCTGTTTCCCTCAGCAACTTTGGCCACCCCAATCAAAGGTTTCCAATTGCAATTACCTTAACATTGCTTTTAACCTAGGTTTAGTTCATAGATTTGGAGAAAAATTTAGAAAGATAAAGAGAAAATGTATGGGAAACGTAGGAGAATTATAGTTATTTTTATTTACATTATACTTACCTTTTATTTTTCCTTTTTAAAATCCCTTCCCAAACCCATAAACTAAACACAATCTTAAGGAATGTTTGTTTGTTGAGATATAGCCATGGGATTGGATTCCATGTCTAATAGAATAATTAGTCTAACATTTAGTTAGAACGTGAAAGTCGGACTAATAGTCCCTCATATATGAGATAATTCAATTTCATGGGGGGCGTGAGATAGAAATGGACAAATTGAGTCAACTTTGAATTAGTTAGTTAAATGACGGACTCTCAAGTATATAACCTTTTTTTCTCTTATTTTTTTAAACATATATAAATTAATCTCCTGATATATAATAGTCTCTTTTTTTTTTATATTAGCAAAAAAAAAATAATAATATACTTCTAATGTTCAAAAGGAAAACAAAATATAACACTTCCTTTCTTTATTTTTTTAATTTTTTAAAACATGTGTAAGTCAGTCTTATGATGTATAATAGTCTTCTATTCTTCTTCTTCTTCTTCTTTTCTGAATTAGTAAAATCATAAATGAAAATATACTTCTAGAATTATATTTAAATAAAATTAAAATTTGTTATAGTAAAATAAAATAAAATTTACTTTAAATTTAGCATTACCACGGTAAACAATTCAAAAGGACAAAATGGTCTTTTGAGAAGTAATCATTGTTCTTAATTTCCTAATCAAACATGAGATTCACTAAAATAATCATTTTTGAATATCTAATCCCATGACGAAATAAACATGAGATACATGTTATTTCCAGTCAAATAGTTTAGGGATTATTTATTCCAAGATAAGCAGTCCATTATATTGCAAACCTCACTATCCAGTCCGTCTAAACAAATATGATCTTAATTAGTAGATTATTAATTTTATGTAATTTTATATAAACATAATTGTGTACAAAATAATCATTTGGAATGATGAAATACCTTATGATTATTTATTTCAAATAAAAACATCCATAATTATCTCCATTCTAACTGAGTTCTTTATATAAAAGTTATATTTATGATAGGTTAATTGACTTATTAAGTAATATTTTAATCATTATGAATGATATTGGTCATGTTTTTCGTCTCTTCTCGAAAAATAAAGTGGGTTATTTCTTTACAAAAGTGTACTCAATTCCATATGCGGCAATTCCCCCAAGATCTTTTGATAGTTAGAGAAAAAATCCGCAAGAATCAAATTTTTTGATAAACATATTTTTTCAATTTATCTTTTTCAATGGATGCTATGAGACAGTCCTTAGGATCCGTTTGTTTTCAGAGGTAGAATTGAGGGGATTCATAGTGAGGAGGATTGTTAGTGAAATTGTGTTTGTTTTGATGATAGTTGTTAGTGTAGAAATTGTTAAATTATTTTTTTATAAAATAATAAAACAAATAAAAAAATACAAAAAATTAGAGATTAATGTTTAAAAAAAAATTCCCAATATGTAAAAAATAAAAAAAATAAAAAAATTTCTAATTCCCTTACTATTTTTCTAATACCACCTCCACCTCCACCTTCACCTCCACCTCCACCTCCTCCATCCCAATCCCCCTTCCAACCTCCATCTTAATTCCCTCCTCCATCCTAATCCCTTCCCCAACTCTACAAACAAACACAACACTAAATAGCCTCATCTCCATGCTAATCCCATTCCATCATTTACACCCAAAAACAAACCGGCTTTGAATGTTTTGGCATATGTAACAGGGCTTCGTTGAAATGGTAATCAATACAGTAGAAGTACACACTATCAATTCTTTTTTTAGATTTAAATCCTAAAAAGAAGTCTATATGGGATCCTTTAATCTATCAAAATTTAATCTAATTTATTAACCTCCTAACGGGAGTACTTTCTTCCTATACTAATATCTTTCATGTCCCTTCATACACTATTTTATGGGTTCAATTCTAGGCTTACAACGTTGATTTGAATCATTCATCTCATAAGCCCAACAATAATGATAAATTGTGTATAAAAAAAATAATTTTATTGGACATCAATAGACCCATCAACATATTACATAGTTTTTAATAGACAAAAACTATGAGTTCATACTAAACCATTCATGTTGTAAAATAAAACACAAGTTATTCATCTATTTATCGATATCCAATGCAGTTGATTTTTTTGCACAAATAATTTTTACTGTAAGGTTTATGAGATAAACAGTCACTACAACAAATGACACTTTTTGTGACTAAATTTTTAGTTGCCAAAAAGCAATTTTTAGTCGCCAAAACTTTTAGTGACTAAAATTTTTTGTCGCCAGATTAGTCGTTGAATAATTGTCAAGAAAGGTAATTGGTAATTAAAAAAGGTTTAGTCGCCGAAAGTCCTCAATTGCCAACTAATTTTTTAGTCGCCAAAAGCTTTAAAAAAAATTAATATCATGTTTTCAGCGACTAAAACATTTAATTGCCATTTTTTTTTTTAGCTACTAAAATCTTAGTTGCCTAAAATCTATTTTTTTATGGCTACTAAATATTTAGAATTTGGTGTCGCTGTTGTACATAATGCATAACGATGACTGTTGTGTGGTCCGTAAAACTCATTTCGGGTCTTATTTTGATAATTTAAACCGTTTAAATTTTAAAAATTATTGAGAAAAATATACCTATAAAAAATTAAATTGATTAGATATCGATAACTCTTTTATCCAATCACGTTTGTATATATAAAAAATAAACATATACATATCAAACTGAATACAAATATTATTTAATAAAGGGACGATTAATATCCGATACTCATTATTATGAGCTTAGAATGAAACTCACAAAATAAATCATTCTCGGTCCAGATGGTGGATTTGGGACGTACAACCATTGCCTTGCTTTAACCGTTTTTTTTTTTCAATCTTTATTCCAATTTTCCTCTTTAAAGCACTTTATTCGAAATTTGAATCTTGAAATATTGACTCTCTCACTCAACCGACGTGTTTCATTGTCCCCCCAAAAAACAAAAAACATAAAACCAAAGTGGGTGTCATGAGAAATTTTTAGGTGTATTTTGAAGAATCTTAATTTAAATTACTAGAATGCCTTTATAAATGTCTTAAATTACGAGAATGCCAAAAGCCGCGTGGAATCCCACTTTTCTTTTTCTGTTTTTTTTGGGCAAACGCCGTGTGGAATCCCACTTTGGTTAACGTTGTGCATATCATTGGAAGGATCGAAGCATTTGTCAAATAGTTGTCAAAGACAGCTATGGCCAATGACGGATCTAGGGGCGGCCGTATTTTTAAAAATTTTAAAAATATTATATATTATATTAAAATTTTTAAAATAATTTAAAATTATAAGAATTCGTATTCTTAAATTTATTTTAGATAACTTCAAAATTATATAGAGTAGTCTCCTAATTTTTTAAATTATAGAGTAATCCCCAAAGTCATAATCCTGGATCCATCCCTGATTATAGCCAAATCGGCCACCTTTTTCACATAAAAAAATAATAATAAATAAATAAATACATGTAATTTATTCATAATTAAAATTACATTAGAATTATGTGTTAAAAAATAATCATTATTTAGGCATGATAATGATAGTTCTAAAATAATTCTATAATCGTGGCGTGCATTATAATGATACGTTTAGAATCATGTATTACTTGGAATCATATGATATTTTAAAGATAAAAAAAATTCATTAACGTGAAACAAATTTAAAAGTTTTTTTTTTATTTTTGATAAATTTTTTAAATTTTAAAATTTTCTATATTAGAAGGATATGAAATGACACATTTAAACAAAAATTACTAAAGATAAAATAGTAAAAAAAAAAACTATGTGCTTTTTTTAATTGTTTCCAAACTAAACCTAATTGCCTTTTGATTTTCTTAATGAATATAAAAAATTTAGAAGACCAAGATGTGAGTAAATAATATTGTAAAAAATATGGTAAAATCATGTTGAAATAAAAGTCCAATGTTAAATCATTTTATTTAGAGAGGAGACATTCTTCATCAGCCGACTTTCATTAAGCTCAAAGTTGGCCAACAACACACAGGTGGACATTCACCTCATCCACGAAAGCCAACTCATCAAGCCACATCACCAAAAGTTTCCACCTTTATAAAGCAACCTCAAAAGTTTGACAAAAAACAAAAATATACAAAATATATTAGAATTTTTTTTTTATTGTGTGTGATCTTAGAAGTAGTAATTATACGCGTTTAATTATAGGACTTAGAACTGAAATAAATAATAGTTTAGAATATATTTCTGAATTAGAAAGTGAGTTAAATACGTTAAATTCTCTATTAGCAATTGTTTCAGGATAATCGATCATAAATTATAGTCAAAGAATTGGAAGCATTAAAAAAAATATATCTTTAGAAAAAGCCAGTGTAGATTACCAACAAATTTTTTGCAAGACTTAATATTAAATTAAATCTGCAATTGAAATTGTTATCAGATCCCGATTTCTTGGCCTTGCCAATAACATTTGCATGAGTATCAACTATAGTGGAGAAATAGAATCTAATAACTTAAAGAATAGTACTTCTTTACAAATAATAATAGAACAAAATAATATTTTAATTAAGTTATTAAAAGAAATTAGCAAAAATATTAGAAATAATAAACGAAATTAGACATTTAATACAAGACTTAGAAAAACAAGTAACTATTTTAGAAGGGGGGAAAAAAAAAGATCTTTTACCTTATCCATATAAAATAAATAATCAAGGAGAACCTTTCAAATTAGTTTCACCTCAGAATCAAAAAAATTAATGGTGTTAAGTAAATATAATCTAAAACAGTTAGAAGAAATGACTGAAAAGGAAAATGAAATTAAATATAAAATAATATTAGAAATAGCTAAACAGGTAGATAAAATAGATAAAGAAATAATAGAAGAAATAAATAATAATATAATAGAACTAAAATAAGATATATATATATGTATATAATTAGGATTAATCAGTTTGGGAGGAATGGAACACATTTCTCTTGAAGACTTAGAACAAGTAATGGGAGGTAATGGCGAAGAAAAATAAAAAGAAAATAATGTCATAGAAGATTTCAAAGGAAAAAAATAATGTTACTGATACTGAAATGACAGTAGTAAAACAAGAAGGATGCAATTCAACTAATCCAAATCATCCAGATTTTAAAAGCTTCACTAGACAACAATTGGAAGATGATACTAGAAATTATGACCGTAAGAGAGGAACAAGACACTACCGTTATCTAAACAAAGGATCATATGCTAAGGGAACCTAATTATGCAAACTTTATCCATAAAAATGAAGTATTTTTAACAGAAGTACCACCAAAACCAATAAGTAATACATGATATTTATTAGATATTGATTGTGCTACAAATACAAATGAGGTAATAAAATAATGGAAAAGAGATATACACCATGTCTTAAATATCCAAGGATTATTAAACTTGCTATCCATTTAGATTATCTAGCTTAATGTCATTAGGGTTTATTTTTGTAGGTGTAATTTTATCTATTGGTATTCCATTAGTAGGTTCAAATTTATCTACTTCTATAATTTTATGTTGTATTTTAAAATTTATGATATTATTAAACTTATTTATTATTTTCTAAAATATTCTTAATGAATATGTGGTTTCATTCATATCGATTCCTACCCTTTTTATTTTAATGTCAAAAATTTATTTAGGAATCCATTTTTTAAGCTAATATAATATCATTGTTTGCAATTAAAACGTAATAGTCCTTGACATAAATTACTTTTTATTCCACTAATAATGGATCTTCCAAAATTTCATCGCCTAATATTGCATAAAAATGCATATATGTATATATATATCATGTCATTTATCGAATAACGGTGTAATTTGTATTTGTACACTCCCTATATGTATATATATTTATACTTTATTATCTTTGTTATTTTTTAATATGTTCTCATAATTTATTAAGTTTATCCCTCATACATCATATTCACAATATTTAATTTTTATATCTCATTCCATTCTTTCACATATATATTTACTTTTTAATTTAAATATTCATTTTTGATATATTTTGTCTTTTTGTATTATTAGTTCATTCGTTTTCTACATCTTTTCTCTTGAGCATTTTCTATGACAAATTATTCTCTTCTTAAGTTCTCTATACTTATTTGTTTTGTCATCATAAAATTTGGTTCTTCATTGATATCTTTATAAGCTTCGTCTTCTATTTCTATTTTTTCTTCAATTAATTTCATTATTCCTTTATTATTTTCTAGAGTCAATTCTAATACTTCTTCTTCTTTTTCTAACTCTACATAATCCAAGCTTCCTAAGGTTTTTATTATTTTATTATTCTTTTTATTTTTACACTGATTTGCAAAGTGACATATTTCCCTACGTGACTAACATTTACAAGTCTTTTCCCACTGGGCAATAATTATTTTTTCTAAAAAATCTTTTCATTCTATTGAAATTGTAGGGCTTTTTATAATATTTTCTTTTATATCTTTCTCTTCTTTATTTATTTAAACTTTTTATTTTGTAAAATGGTTCTTTTTATTGTATTTTTTTCTCTCTTAAAGATTCACATCCCCATGCATTGGATGTGTTGCCACTGATGTAAATATTATTTTTTCAATTTTTTTCCTTTGTTTCATTTGCATGCATTCTTGCTTCATCAATAAATAAAAATCGTTTCATTTCGCAAAAGCGTGTCACTTTTATATGACAAATTATTGATATTAGGTCTTCTACATAACTAAAGAAACAACCTCTAAATTTACGATTTGAGGTAGGAAATGAAACAGATCTGTGTTGAGTCTGATCTAAGGAAGGAAATGTTAATATTAGCCACCTCTATAAACTGAAAGCTTGCCAACATTAGAGCACTATGCCGATTACGTTCAAGTAAAGGTCAAAATTTTTAGATACTATTCTTATTTTGGAAGCATAGTGAACCTAAGATTAAAATAACTTAACAATATAAAAAGTGACGATAGTTAGAGTTTTTATTTTTTATTTTATGAGTGTTTATCACCATTTTTATGTTCAAGATCTGTTGTTATATCATAATCAAGTAGTAGTACTAATAATAAACTGTCAGCAACTACGTAATTTTCTACAAAATCTACTAAATACTGTTACAGCTAGAGATATAGAATTTATTAGAAAAAGAGTTGATAAAATACTTTAAGAAAATATATATTATTAGCAACAAATAGATTTAATATCTCAAATGTAAAATATATATATATTAATTAAATTATTTTCCACATCATCGTCACATTACCAAATCAAGTTGATGGGATATCAATAATCTCTTCATCAAATCACATTTGTATTTAATTTGATATATATAAATATATGTAAAGATGTGGTTTGATGAATAAGTTATTGATATCCGATTAACTTGATTTTTTACAGGTATAATGTTCCCAATATTTTTAAAAATTTGAACGATTCAAATCATCAAAATAAAATCCGAAATGAATCCCATGGGCCACACAACAGTCACCGTTATGGTTCACGCACAGCGGTGACACTGCGTCCCTATATTAAAGAAGTCCTAAAGTTTATAAGTTTCGTTTGGAAAGTGAGTTGGCTTTTTGGCTTGTGGCTAAAAAATCTGGTTTGGATTGGACTTTTTTGATTTTTTTGACTTTTATGAGAGAGAAAAAAAATAATTATGATTTAAATATAATATTTTATCTTATTAATTTTTTAATATATTTTATTTTTTTTGTGACTATTTTGACCTGATAATTGAAAAACCAACATGTCAAACGAGGACATAGTGGTTCGACCTTGGGATTAGCTGTAATTATTGTGACTATTTGCATTGGAGTACAAACTCAACTTGAATTTTCATACTTTTGCAATTATTTTCTAATTTTTTTTTTATCGATTTCTAATTACTGTAAAAATAAAAGGTATTGAGGAGAAAAAAATATATATATATATATATAAAACAGAGAGAGAGAGAGAGAGAGAGAGAGAGAGAGATGCTTTACTTAGGCTCCAAGGAGCCTTGGTAGTCAATTTTGACCAGAACAGTGGCCAAAAAACCAAAAGGTTTATGAAGTAGTTCAACTATTTGCTCTGTTTAGAAGACTGACCTTTTGTTTTCCTCAGAAAAAAGGAAGACAAGTCAATCCAACCTATCACATAAAGTTTTTAGCTTTTGATAAACCTAAAAATAATCCTCCTTAATATTTTTTTGTTGTTATGGAACTCAAATAGTTAACTAATTGAGACTCATTCAATTAGCCAGAATTCTTTCACTTGAGTCTTCTTCCCTTGTTATAGGTAAGATTTCTCTCCATCTTTAGATTATGGCTAAAAAAGTCACATTTATTTTGTTGGTAGGATATTTTTTTTAATTTTCGTCAAAATTTTTTATTTTCAAAACTCATCTGGTCTTGAAGAATCTCAAAAGTTATTTTTTATTTTTAAAAAGGGCGGAATCACTAAGACAAAAATGTCTTTGGTGGACTTCTTAGTTTTTTTTCCTTGTAATTTTTAAGTTTTTGAAATAATTACGAATTTTTTTTTTTTTTATAACAAAAGACTACTTAAAAAACAATTGCAAAACCTTTAATTGGTACATAAAAGACCGTAGAGGGGTGAGAGTCTTCCTTAGCAAGACTTGAGTACAAGGATTTTAACCAATTAAGTGCCGCCAATTAATTATTCACTCCTATGCACTTTTTGAGTTTGATTAAATATTAAAAAGGGATTAAGGAGGACCATACGAAAAGCTAAAAATTCTAACGATCGACATTTGAGGGTTTTCACGACGGTAACTCGTTTGGTGTACTAACTCCTTTTAGAGTGTGTATTATATGAATCCTATTATATATTTTTTTGATACATATTATATATTTTTATAGCAAATATTTTATAATTTTATAGGAGAGTTATGACAATTTGTTATTTAAAAATAAAATTATTCATTTTTATGGTTCAAAAATAAAAATATATAATATTATCACAAAAAATGTATAATAAGACACTTTTTATTTTTATTTTTAAATAGTGCTTCTCTGTGTAGAAATTTTCTCCTTTCGTGAAGGTTTTCTTCTCTATTTTTTTTTATTTTTTTTATTTATTTGAAGACTTGTATCCTCTCTATATGAAGGTTCTTTATCCCTTTTGACATCTATTTTATACTTAGATGTATTTTATTAAATGACTTATTATCAGATATATAATATATTAAGGCCTTGTTTGGGTACTCCCAAATAATCCAAAAAGTCAAAAAGTTACTCAAAAAGTTAAAAAGTTAACACTATTCACCAAAGTCAACAATTACGGCTGCACAACTCCCAATTCAAATTTTCCTCTAAAAACCAATTTTCACAATTTTTTATTACACATTTTTCCATAAAAAGTCAAAAAGTTAACCCAAACATCCATATTTTCAACCTCAATTTTTTAGTCAAAAAAGACAAAAAGTACACTTATTTAGTCTTTCCAAACTTAGCCTAAATCTCGTGTTTTTTCATTGAGAGAGGGAGAGAGAGTACCAAAGGGATTTCCTTTCTTGACACATCAATGCTTTTTAATTTCTTTGGTAAGATACATTTCTAATTTTGATGGGTATTACAATGGTTTGGGGTTACGTATAAGGAAATTTAGGGGTGTTTTGGGAAGTTGGTAAAAAGTTGGCTTTTGGCTTTTTATCAAGTTTTTTGGCTTTTTTGGAAGTAATTTGGGAAGTTGGTAAAAAGCTGGTTTTTGGCTTAAGTGTCACATCACTCTGAAATTACTAAAATATCCTTACTTTTTGATTTTTAAATTAATTAATTAAAATATTTTAGAGGGTAATTTGGTAAATTTGGTGCTGCGTTTTTTGGTCTTGCCAAATGGGCTTCTTGGATAAAAAGCATGGCTGCCGTTTTTGATTTTGTTGGCAAAACGTTGGCTTTTTGCCAACTTGCCAAAATGGCTTTTAGGTGTCATTTGGTTTTGGCTTTTTTGATTGACTTTTTGATTTTTTTGATTTTTTTAGTCAGAGACTTTTTTAATCGTTTGGTATTCTTGTTTGATTTTTTTGACTTTTTGGCTTTAGAATGACAAAATTACCCTTAGTATAGAATGATACTTTTTTGACTTTTTGTTTGTATATGGGATATTTTGGTACTTTTGTAGCTTTTTTGTCTTTTTGTGATTTTGTAGCTTTTTTTTTGTCTTTTGTGATTATATAGCCTGGGAGGAAAACCAAACCAAGGCTTAGTCAAAACTTTTTTATTGGACTTTTGTTTAGTGAAAATGATAGTCTAATTTATTTTGTTTTATAAACCCCCTAAGGAGAAAATACATAATTGAGTAAAGATAAAATAAAATATATATTTTTTTTTTCTTGAACAATATTGTTAGAGTAATATATTACTGTCAAACAGAATAATATGTTACTGTTACTGTTTACATCAATTTTGATAGTAACAATTTTTTTTGTTTTAAGAATTTCATAGTCAACATAGATCTTATTTGAAAGATCTAAATGAAAAAATTTAAAAAATACTAATTTTATTAAAAATTGATATTTATATCAAAAGTTATATTATTTAATAATAATGGTATATGTTGAACTTTTTAAAAAAAAAATTTATACTTATCCTTAATGCATTAAAATTTTATTATGAGAGGGTTTTGATCAAATCCTCTTTAAATAAAGGAAAATTCTATAAAAACAAGAGACAATACACGAGAGAAATGATAAACCCAAGGATCATTGTTGAGAAATGCAAGCTTTTCTAACAATAAAGTAATTATTTTCTTGTTTTAACCAGAAAGTCTTGATCGCAACATTTTGTCCAGCATGATTCAATTTTTTTATTATTATTAATGTTTTTTCATGATAATTAAGTTTGTACTTGCAATTCGACAATTTGTGAATGATGTGTACTTTATTTTCTTGTTGAAATATGTTTGATATATTCTATATATGAAACTTTTCATGGGAAAAATCAAAGTATTTCTTAACTTTAGAAACAAATTATAGCATGAAAAAATGTGTTTAAAAGCCATTTGTGCTTTCTGATTCAGATTTTACAATGGAAGTATCATGGGATGAAATAGAAAGTACAATTTTGGTAAAAAAAATTTCCGAAACATCCTACTTTGGGGCACTTTGGGAAGAAGTTAAAAAAGCTAATTTTTTGACTTTTTTAGCCAAAGAAGCCAACTTTTTTGCCAAAAAACCATCAAAAAAGCTAAAAAGTCAATTTTTTACCAACTTTCCAAAACACCACTCTGTATATCAAAAAAAGAAAAATGCTACAAACAGTATTAAGGATTATTAAAAAAATGTGTAAAAATTTTATGAAAGTATATGAAAATGTGTGGAAGTATTTTGGAAATATAAAAAGTGTATTGAGATTTTAATTTTTTTTTTTTCCGTATTGTGGTGCCTATTGATAATCCCCAAGGCTATCATTAACCGAACCCTTCTAAGAATAACTAAGATTAGATTGAATAATGATAAAAAATAAATAGCAATGCCTTGTAAAACAAAAGCTTTAATGCTGCCAATTGGACCACACAACCATTTGGACATGCCCCATTCATTAATAAAAGAAGATGTGGTCAGTTAAAGACAATCAATGTACCATCCATAAGACTTGAATTTAAACCGATGTACTAATTTGTTGGCTTAGACCCTCTGTACTTCATTAGGAGCTTAGCCATTTGAATCTTCTCAATTTTGTGAAGGGTCATGATTGACACCCCCTCCAATCACCACTCCTACCACCCCCACACACGTGGCGGGTGGTGATTGGAGGAGAAGGAAAAAAAAGAAAAAGAAAAAGAAAAAGAAAAAGAAAAACTGGCTAATCATGTTAAGAGGGAGGTCAAAGGGGGTGAGAGGGAAAGGGGGTCCGGAACATTGTTATTTTGGGAATCATATTCTCTATGTGTTTAAGATTTCTCTTTCCTATTTTGAATTTTTTTTATATTAATTATATGTTTTAAAGTCTTGCTTGGCATAACCTATTTTAGTCCATCTTTTTATCTTTTTTGGATCACATCAATCAACATCTCCTCTCTATTTTTCTACACATCTTTTTATAAAAAGTCAAAAAGTACACTTATTTAGGACATCCCAAACCATCCCTTAATCTTCATTATGATTGTATTGAAGAAACTACTCTACACTCTCTGAAAAAGATTAATCACATCACTTTTAACTATTAAATCTCAAAAAAATGAATATAAGTCATTAATTTTATTCATGATTAACATTGTCGTAAGTCATAAGCAAACATGACTATAGCTCCGTTTGGAAAGAGCTAGATTGAGTTTTTTTGGCTATTTTAGTCACAAAAGACAAAATAGGCTATTTTAGTCACAAAAAACAAAACATCACATCTAACCCATAATCATTACACTCTTCTCTCACAAAAAAAATCAAAAAAGTCAAAAAGCTAAAAAGTCCTTCGCAAACCAAACTTTTTAGCCCAGGTTAAAATAGTCAAAAAAGTCAAAAAGCCAACCCACTTCCCAAATCAACCCTATGTTCATATACTAAAAAATAGTCACTATAAATTATAACAAACGATTAGTATGGGTCAAATTAAACACTACTAATTTATAACCCATCTTAATTTGATATATAAATAGTCTCACACCTACTTTAAACCATAATGTGGTATAACAAAACACTCCTAAAGTCAAGTGCGCGAAAACTAGTTTGGATACACAGTTATGATAAATAATAATAATAATAATAAATAAAATAAAAACACTCTAAAGTCATAAATAAAGACCACTAAGCCTTAGTTTGGGAAGAGTTAATTTAACCTAACTTTCTGGCTAATTTAAATTAGTTCCATTTGGAAAAAAAATTAGCTTTTTTTATTTGGATATGATTATGGTTTGAATATGACATTTTATTTTATTAACTAAATTAACTTATTTTATCATTTTATACTTATAGTCACGTTAACTCTTACCAAACCAGACCTAAGAATATATCTTAATATGTGGTACACACCCAAAACATAGGGTATACCATAGAATTCCACAATTATAATTAATTGGTTCCCTTGTAATAGTTTAAAAAAAAAAAAATTGGTTTCAAACTATTCTCCAATGTTAAGGAAATTTAATTGAGGCCTCGTTTGGTAACTTAAAATTTTAGCTAAAAAAATTAAAAAATCATTATAAATTATCACATTACTCTCTCTATTTTTCTGTACATACTTTTGTCATGTTAAACAATTTCTAGGATGATGAAGATTACGAATCTAATGCATTGGTACTTACTCTTACAACTACACTAATACTGTGTTTGGTTGAGAGATTTAGGGAGAGATTTGAAAAGGGAAAGGGAAAAGGTGTGTGAAACTAAGTGAAATATAGACATGTTTTATTTAGAATTCACTTACCTTTTCCATTTTTTTTTCCAAATTCCTCCCCAAATCCCCCAACCAAACACAGCATAAAGAAAATAAACTTTCCATAAGAATTTCACATGCAAATAGCTACAGTCCCAGATTTGTGAGCCTAGACAATTCAGGTGAGATGTTTATATGGTGAAAATTAAATTGGTATAATATGAGTCTGAAATGAATCTAAAGTCACACACATTAGAAAAACTAATAATAGTACCAAGCAACTATTTGAACTAAAAAACTAAAAAATCTTATCCAAATAATCTAATAATAAAGATAACATAACATTTTTTTTTTGAACGTAAGTAAATATAACGTTCACTCACCAACTTTTCTTCTCTCTTTTTGGGGTACATTAAAAAAATTTTAGATACATTCTTATCCTATCATACTCGGGGATGCGATGGGTGTTGAAAATTGATCCCCTAAACCATGGCAAAGATCTAAGGCTCAATCTAATAATATTATATTTATAATCTTCTTATATTATATTTAATTCATAAAAAAAAAAATATCTGTTGCTGTTAAATATAAATAGAATTTATAATTGTTAAATGTAAATAGAATTCATGTATATCATCTGTTACAACAACGATTATGAATATGTCACATTAAATAATAAATATGTGATATATAAAAATAATAAATATACTATTATTGAACTCTAATCACATATCTAAAAATTGAGAAAGAAAAATGACAAAAACTATGAATATTATTTGTTGTCATAATAGATCATCATTCATGTACATCTTATGAAGAAGAGAACACAATATGCTTTATTACTTTCAAAGAATTGGAAATTGTGAGAAATGAAATTCACATTTGATTTATTAGGTCAAGTTTGGCAACCAAAAAATAATCCATCTTTTTATCTTTTTTTCATCACATCACCTCTCTACTTTTCTGCACATCTTTTCGTAAAAAGACAAAAAGTATACTTATTTAGGTCATCCCAAAGAACCCCTTAGTTTACTATACTCCTTTTTGTGAGAGATAAAATAATTCTTTATAGAAATTTTTATTTGTTTTTGTAACTAAGTAATGAAGAAAAGTTCATTCAACCCTATTTGCATGCAATTATTTATTGTCTTTGCAACTATTTCAAAAGGCCTCACCAACACTCCGTTTGAAGGGTTGGCAAGAAAAGAAAAAAAAATTATTTACTTGTTTGGATAATATTAATTAAGTGAAAAATAGTAAGAAGAGAAGAAAAATAGTCAGAAAGACAAATTTCTTAAATTTAAGTTTTGTTCCTGTATGATAGGGTTCAAGAAAGGAGTTGGAAAATTCGAAGATCTTCGAAGAACAATTTCGAATTCTCTAGAAGATGATGATGAGAGGCTTAGATTCTTCAATAGTCTCAACTCAAGAACACAAGAGTAAAGGAGATGATGGAGATAAGAGATTGGGTGAAGAAGAAGGCAAAATGGCTAGAAAGAGAATAATGGCAAGACTCTCCCATGGATCTCCCACTTTCACTCTCAAAGTTGATAATGGAGAAGGGAAATTAGTTCTTTCCCAAGAGTTAGAAATCTCTAAAATCCATCCCTTGTAAAGCTATGGGTGGGTGCTATTTATAGACACCTCGTGATGTAGGACGGAGCCCATGTGCAAGGCACATGGGAAATATTCTCTCTAACCACCTTGTCCGAGGAGGTGACCTCTCCGAGGAGGTGAACTCTCCGAGGAGGTGACTTCTCCGGGGATGAGAGAAATCCCCGAAGAGGAGATCAACCCCTCGGCGAACCCTTCTTCTTAGCCACACCTAATCAATGATCCCCAATCATCCCAAAGGGTCAGGGGTAGTCCCAGAGGACGTCCTGCCGCATCAGGGTCAGGGGTAGTTCAAGAGAACGCCCTGCCGCAAATATTGCCGAGTCTCAGGGACCCCCTAGATCGTGCCACCTCGACCCGGGTATAGGCTAGTTTAACCGAAGAGTGAATTTATCTCCACTCACCGTCCTCGGGATCGGGTCATTTGTTCGAACTCCATTACGTCCATGGTTCTGGTACGTAGATCCCAGAAAGCTCCGAGCCCGCAAGTGTTCTGGGACTCATTAACGGAGCGACTTCTAGATTGCGTCTGAATTCGTTCGAAGCCAAGTGCCTCGGACCTCTAGGTTCATGGATCCGAACCCTTTCGAGTCCGAGTGCCTCGGATCTCTAGGCTTGCTTAATACCCTTTCGAGTCCGGGCCCGAGTAAGTCTCAAGGTTCGTGGATCCAAACCCTTTCGAGGCTTAGAGCCATTCAGCCCGTTTGACGGACATCACAACCCAGATCCAGACACTCCGGAGCTCGCTGACCAGCACCAACGCCGACTCCTCAGCGACATCACTGCCGCTTCCGGCCTTCGACCGCCGAGCTCGACCACTGTTGGCCTCTTTGCTGCAACTTCGCCATCGATCCCGACTGCCCAGAGCCGTCCACACCGTTGCCCATTCAACGTGACGCGTGTGGTTGCCAACTCCTCTGCGACACCACTGCTGCCTCCGGCTTTGGATTGTCCGACATTGACCACACACGTCCGCCCACTCAACGCGACGTGTGTGGTCTTGCCTACCATTGCACAGCTTGTCGTTGGCCTCGAGTGTGCTTGTTTCATATCTACAGCTCGTGCTTGTGTGTCTCACACTCGCGGTCTTGCCATTGCTTCCAGTCGCGGTTCGGTTGGCACAATTTCTCGGCTTCTTCTTTGTCATTGTTGCCTTAATCTGCTTCCTTAAATCTGTGGGTAAGTATATATATATATAAATATATTTAAAACTTGGTGCAAGTTTTTTTCTGTGTAAACCCACTTTCCCTCTTATGGTTTTAATGGACTTTTGTGCTCAAGAAATAAATAGATAAATCCATGCACTGCTATATTTCGAATTTGTGAATTTTGGTTATAATCTTGATTTCAATCTTGAACTAGTACCCTTGAATCTTGAACCTGTGAGCTTGAACTTAAATAAAGCTTTGAAATCTAAACTTCCATTGATCCGGGCTGTTGAATTTCATGACATTGCACTCCTGCTAATATTTAAAACCTGAGCCCGTGCTTTGATGATTTTGATGCAAATAGAACTATTGAAAAATATTGAGCAGCATTCACTGGTTGTCTCTGGTGAATTTATTCATTGCCATCCTCGTGAATGTTGGAATAGTTACCGTTGAACTCTTGTTGTTGAATACCATTGTCGAAAATTTGAAGAGAATAGGACAAATATGTAGTTGTTGATGTTGCTCCATTCGGATAATGCCTAAATCATGATTTGAAATTGGTATTGCTTATCTAGTTTGTCAGCTTTACTATTTCAGGCAAATAAATTTTTGATTGAAATCCACGACCTCGGGGCCCTTAGAACCCGTACTAATGAGAGTAAGGGCTGTTCCTCGGAAGTCCGAACAGAAGCAAGACTGTCCCTCTGGAGTCCGAAAGTACCACACACCCTACTTTGGCAAGAAAGATTCCTCTGGAAGATAACCGAGTCTACTAAGCTTGCACCAACAAAAGTAAAGATTGTCTCTCGGAAGTCCGAGCGGAAGCAAAGTTGTCCCTCAGAAGTCCGAGGCTGTCCCTCGAGAGTTTGAGCAAAAATAAGGCTCTCCCTCGGAAGTCCGAGCAGAAACAAGACTGTCCCTCGGAGGTCCGAGCAGAAACAAGGCTGTCCCTCGGAAGTCCGAGTGGATGCGTACTTCTACTTCGGCGGCTAATGGAAGCAAAGGCTATCCCTCGGGAGTTCGAGTAAGAGTCCACTCTACTTTGAAAAGAAAGATCCTCGGAACTCGTATTGATGAAATCAAGGGCTGTTCTTCGGACCCGCATTAATGAGAGCAAGAGTTGTCCCTCGGAAGGCTCTCCCTCGGAAGTCCGAGCAGAAACAAGGCTGTCTCTCGGAAGTCCGAGTGGATGCGCACTTCTACTGTGTCAAGAAAACTCCCTTCAGGTTGGTAACTGAGTCTACTATTCCTCTTTCTTCTTTGAGGGGCAACAAAAATTGAAAACTGTTTCAAGCAACATAACACAATGAAGATATACAATGTAGAGAAAATAACTTCTAATGGAGATACATAATATGGAGAAAATAAATTTTTTCATGACATAAGAAAGATAAAACTTCTTGGATAATGCAGTAAATCTAAATTGTAAATGTCATAAATAGACTTCTTCTACGGAATGTTGACATTTGCCCCTAGAGTTGCAAGATCATTTGGAAAGCTTTCACTAGTTGCTCGGGTTGTGGCCATCATGCACCATCATAGCCATGTCTTCTAAGATATCCTGGGGCTCCTGTTCTCTGAACTCTATCTCATGTCCTTCGACTTTCTTTCTAAAGATCTTCTTAAGCATCCGGCACTTTTCTGTAGGATGTCCTAGTGATCGGTGGAAAACACAATTATTAGGACCCTCGCGGTCCTTCTTCGGCAAAAGCTCTTCGACATGAGGCAACTTCAGTTCTCCGTCCGCCACCCATTCTTTAACTAAGGCCTTCACCTCCTCGACATTACATGGAAAAAAAGTGTCATCTTCGAAGTGTTTCCTCTTCTGACCTCTGAATTCCTCCCCCTGCGATTTTCGGGTAAAAGACGCGGAAGCCGCAGTAACAGAAGGTCCTCGGGATGTCTTGAAGCTGATTTTATAACTAGTGTCGAACTCGATCTCCTGAGGCTGAAGTACGTTGATGTTTCGAGATGCTTCAATTAGTGTCGAGAAGGTGGGTAGCTTGTGATTAACAAGAAGCATCTTGTACCCGTTCAATGCCCCTTCAACACAAATTTGGACCAAGTAGCTTTCCTCCACAGCCTCATGACAGTCCACGGCTTTGTCTTGGAACCTCTTCACATATTCGAGAATGTCTTCACCCTCCTGCTGCTTTTCCTTACACAGGGTAAGTGTGGTCACTTTCTCGGCCACTTGAAAGAATTTGACATGGAATTTGTTGACCATCTCCTCCCAACTTTGAACAGAGTTTGGGGCCAAGTTAACGTACCAACTATATGCTCGGTTGGTGAGGGACTTGGAGAATTCTCTCAGCCGGAGGACGTGGTTTGAACCATGAATACCCAGAGTCTCGATGAACCGCACAACATGTTCTCGAGCATTTCCTTGTTTGCCATCGAATTTGATGAACTTCGGCACCGTGTACCCCTCCGGGTATGGATAACTCAACATCTTGATAGGGTATGGTGGCTTGACATTCGGATCAGGCAAAGAGGGTAAAGTTTTCTTGCTTCGTTCTAGCTCGAACATGGCTCGCACATCTGCAAGGGTGAGAAATTGTTGAGGGAGAGAACTTGATGGTGGTATTCCTGGAACTTGACTTGCAGACCCGAAGACCGAGCCTGGAGCAACTTGGCCATTTGGGTGTTGAGAATTCATCATCGGTGAAGACACATGATGATATTGGCCATCGGCACCTATGAACACGCCATTTGGTGATGGGACGTTGCATTGAGCCCCATAAAGTTCACTACACGCCACGGCTATACTGGGTTGGCCTTGCAAACTTGGCATCGGAGCCAAAGGAGTCCCACTCGAAACATGAGTAGAATTTACAATTGGTGGAACAAAATTAGGCATGGATGGAGTACCATTTTGTAGAGAAATTTCTGTAGGCCTTCTTTGAACTTCCACAGTTGTTGGAACACCCTTCATCACGCCGGAAACTCCTCCAACCACCGCTGGACTATGGCTTGATCCTCCAGGTGCGTGATTTTGCGCTTCACGGGCCGTAGGTTGGCCATGACTTGTTCCTCCTAGCACTTGATTCTGCACACCATTTTGTACAACTTCAGGGAGAATTTGGGGTGGATCTTGATGGTTTTGACCATTTCCAACATTGCCATGAAGTTGTTGATGCTTGTCGGTGCCGACTTGACCTCCATTTGTTGCTGGTGGTGCAAAATTCGAACCCACCACCAACATGGTGTGGGTGAGATTTTGAAGGGTCTTGAGAATCTCTTGTTGAATGTGCTGGAGTTCTTGAATGGCTTCAAGGATGAGAGGTGAGTCTTGAACTTGAGTCCTTTCATCACCACCATTGGAAGAGCCTTGTTGATGAGTCTCATTATCTGCCATTTTTGCAGGTGTTGTATGAGTTCTAGATCTCGTTGAAACCATTAACCAATCCGCCTCCCCAGTGGAGTCGCCAAATGTATGATAGGGTTCAAGAAAGGAGTTGGAAAATTCGAAGATCTTCGAAGAACAATTTCGAATTCTCTAGAAGATGATGATAAGAGGCTTAGATTCTTTAATAGTCTCAACTCAAGAACACAAGAGTAAAGGAGATGATGGAGATAAGAGATTGGGTGAAGAAGAAGGCAAAATGGCTAGAGAGAGAATAATGGCAAGGCTCTCCCATGGATCTCCCACTTTCACTCTCAAAGTTGATAATGGAGAAGGGAAATTAGTTCTTTCCCAAGAGTTAGAAATCTCTAAAATCCATCCCTTGTAAAGCTATGGGTGGGTGCTATTTATAGACACCTCGTGATGTAGGACGGAGCCCATGTGCAAGGCACATGGGAAATATTCTCTCTAACCACCTTGTCCGAGGAGGTGACCTCTCCGAGGAGGTGAACTCTCCGAGGAGGTGATTTCTCCGAGGAGGTGACTTTTCCGGGGATGAGAGAAATCCCCGAAGAGGAGATCAACCCCTCGGCGAACCCTTCTTCTTAGCCACACCTAATCAATGATCCCCAATCATCCCAAAGGGTCAGGGGTAGTCCCAGAGGACGTCCTGCCGCATCAGGGTCAGGGGTAGTTCAAGAGAACGCCCTGCCGCAAATATTGCCGAGTCTCAGGGACCCCCTAGATCGTGCCACCTCGACTCGGGTATAGGCTAGTTTAACCGAAGAGTGAATTTATCTCCACTCACCGTCCTCGGGATCGGGTCCTTTGTTCGAACTCCATTACGTCCATGGTTCCGGTGCGTAGATCCCGGAAAGCTCCGAGCCCGCAAGTGTTCTGGGACTCATTAACGGAGCGACTTCTAGATTGCGTCTGAATCCGTTCGAAGCCAAGTGCCTCGGACCTCTAGGTTCATGGATCCGAACCCTTTCGAGTCTGAGTGCCTCGGATCTCTAGGCTTGCTTAATACCCTTTCGAGTCCGGGCCCGAGTAAGTCTCTAGGTTCGTGGATCCAAACCCTTTCGAGGCTTAGAGCCATTCAGCCCGTTTGACGGTGATAAATCTGGGCCCACCAATCTTGGACTTGCGATAAATTCGGGCCCACTAATCTTGGGCTATTGGGCCTAAATAATTTAGTGGGCTCAAATTAGCCCCTCTTACAGCTCCTTACCAAAAATAACGACATCAATTGAGAAATCAAAATTACTCTTTACAAAAAAATTATAAGACTTAAACTATTCCTCTATATATAAAGCAAATAAAAGAAAAGAAACACACATCCCCTTTTAATTATGGTTCATCCAAATAATAATATGAGAAATCACAATTGCTTCTTTTCTTTTCTTACTTAGATAAGAAATTACAATTATTTTCTCTCTTTTCTCACCTTACGATCCAAAAGTGTATAATGAAAGTTAATGAATTTGTCAATAAAAAATAAATGTAAAACAATCAAATTCTTAATAAATATTTTTATGGATCTCAAAATATTTTCCCCATATTATATATATTATATAAAATTTAATATATTTTTTAGAGGTTAATCAAGATTATTAACAGTCTAAATAATTGTTGTTAGTATTTTTTTATTGGGAAATGCTAACCACTCAGTGATCAATTTTGACATATGTATATAAAAGTATATGAGAATATGTAAAATATAGAAGTATTACAATTATAACTTTTTGGATGTTATTTAATTAAGTAGTAATATACAAATAAAAAATTCATACAAAAAATGTATAAATAATAATTGTTTCAATTTTGAGTTTGATAAAAAAGAGCACTGATTGGTAGCTTGAATCTAAGTTTGTCTGAATCGCCCGAATTTTGGCATGCTGATCGCCCAGCTTGTCATCTGGTTAGTCGTCTGCCAAGAAGATGACAGATGCGGTCGACAAGAGTGACAATTGCGGTAGACAAGTATTGCATCGGTCATCTAGGTGGTCGTCCGGGCGGTCGACCAACAAGCATAATTTTGAGCTTTCAGACAAACTCAAATTCGAACTATCAATCATTTTTCGATATAAAAAAAAAAAAATCATTGAAATGCTTTTAACTATGCAAAGGCCTATTTTGGAATTTTTTTTTTTTTTGAAAAAACGTGCAAAAAAGTAGAGATGTGTTACTCAAATAAGTCAATAAGTCAATAAACTGTTTTTTTTTTTTGCCTTTCTAAAAGAGGCCAAATAAATTAACCAACTAGGTATAGCCTAATTGACCACCATGACTCTCTTAAGGGCTTAGTCATAAGGGGGAGGTTACGAGTTAAACTCTGTTTAAAGAGGAGTTGAATTAGGATACAAACACTTGGTGCTTCCAAGAGTGAGGAGGGTAACTCTAATTAATTAGTACTAATTTAACAATTAACAACTGACTTTCGCCTATAAAAAAAAAAAGGATAAAGCTTGGGAGCTCGAATGAGCTCCCCCCGAATCTCCCGAAAATGGAAACAGAGGGAAATGAAGAAGGGGAAGGCGAGAGAGAGAGGGGGAGAAAGAGAGAGGGCAGCTCGGCCGATCGTCGGCCGATCACAGCTCGTCGCAGCAGCTCAGCCTCCGTCGCGCCTCCGCCCTTAGTTGATGCCCCCTCCTGTCCAGTTCGTCGCAGCAGCTCAGCCTCCGTCGCGCCTCCCCCGCTCCTGGTTGATGCCCCCTCCTGTCCGGTTCTCCTTTCTCCCTTCCCTTCTTCTTCTTCTTCTTCTTCTCCCGTCTTCTTCTTCGTTTCTGATGGAACAAAAAAATAAAAAAAAATGGAAAAACGATGTCGTTTTTGAAATTAGGGGGATTCGGGGGTTGAGATTTCGAGCAACGTAGCATTACTCAAAAAAAAAAAACCATACAAATAAATTGATCATGTAAAATATTACTAGGATAAATTACACTATTCACTTTTATTTTTTGGAGAAAATTCAAAATTTTAATTTAATTACATCGACTAAAGCTAAAAGAATTAAAACTAATACAAATAATATAAAGACATGAGAAAAATAAGGAAAATATATATTTTAGTGTAAAATGGATGAAAATATCAAATTTTCATTCATAATTATTGATAAAAGTGAGATTAAAAGTATTATGTGAATTAAAATTTTAATTTAATATAAATTAAAATTATAAAATTTGATATATTTTTTCAAACTTTAGAAGATGTGAGTGCAAGTTACTCATATTATTAATATATTATTCGACTATAAATATATGAAAAATGACTAATTTTACTTTATCTCCTTATGGGTTGGTTAATATGTGCACTATTTCTTCTTATTTTAAAATAATCACATAATCTTCTTAAGGTTTGTAAACTGAAATGTACCATTAAACATTTCGTCCAATTTAACCACAAGAGTAAAATACGTGTCAAACATAAAGAGATTATATGCTAATTTTCAAATTTTAAAGGGATAAATTGCAAATGACATAAAGCATATGGGCTTAAAGTATATTTCGCCACTCAAACAAATAACAAAAATATTCGTAAGTCACATACTAAGTTATTTATATATATATATATATATATATTTTAGTCTTTTTTATTAAATCGTCAATAAATCTAATGATAAATTTCAATGAATAAATCATAAAAACTTATGTGATTATTTCCAAATGAGAGGAGCAACTTATAAATAGGCCACATCGTGAAATGAAATTTGTCAAAAATAAAAATAAAAATACAATAGATATATGGGTAAATTACACTGACACTCCCTGATGTTTATGTTTATTACAGTTTCCCTCCCTCACCTTTTGAAAATTACATCTCCCTCCCTGAGATTTAAAGTTTTATTACAGATTCCCCCCTCAGCCCTTTTAATTTTTTTAAATATCAATTTTACCTTCATTGGATAAATTACATTGACACCCCTTACATTTTAGAAATTACAATCCCCTCTCTAAGTTTAAAGTAGCATTACCAATTGCCCCATCGGTTAGTATTAGTTGAAAAAAAAATTCATTGAAAAAAAAAATTAATTGGAAAAATTAATTGAAAAAAAAATTTGTTAGTAAATTTTTAAAATTTTTGTTTAAAAACCAACGTAAACTCATTTTTTGAATTTACATTTTTTTCTCAAATTTACAAATTGAGACAACCATTTATAAAACAAAAAAATTATCAAATAAGTTTTTATGACAGTTTTTTAAAACTTTGTAAATATAAATTGAAAACTGAAAACGAAATGGTTACCAAACAGGTTTCAGATGGTAAAAATGTCGTAAAATTAACAAATAATTAAATAAGTTACTAACATAAGAAATGACTTATTAAAGGATTCTTAGGCTATATATTGTTTGATTTTTAGAAATTTTCTTTTAAAATTAAAAATTAATCTGGTTAAGAAATAAAAAATAAAAAAAAGTTTAAAAAATAAATTTTTTTATTTTTTAACCAAATTAATTTTTAATTTTTTTAAAAAATTTCTAAAAATCAAACCATACATAGCCTAAGAATCTTTTGATAAGTCATTTCTTACGTTGGTAACTTATTTAATTATTTGTTAATTTTATGACATTTTTACCATCTGAGACTTATTTGGTAACCGTTTCGTTTTCGATTTTCAATTTATATTTACAAAAATTTAAAAAACTGTCATAAAAATTTGTTTGATAATTTTTTTAATTTATAAATGGTTGTCTCAGTTTGTAAATTTGAGGAAAAAAACGTAAATTCAAAAAATGAGTTTACGTTGGTTTTTAAACAAAAATTTAAAAATTTTACTAGCAATTTTTTTTTTCAATTAATTTTTTTCCAATTAACTTTTTTTTTCAATGATTTTTTTTTTCAACTAATACTAACCGAGGGGGCAATTTGTAATATTACTTTAAACTTCAGGGAGGGAATTGTAATTTTTAAAATGTGAGGGGTGTCAATGTAATTTAGCCAATAAGGGTAAAATTGGTATTTAAAAAAATTAAAAGGGTTGAAAGAGAATCTGTAATGAAATTTTAAATCTCAAGAGAAATATAATTTCTAAAAAATCAGAAAAAAAATTATAATAAATATAAATTTCAGGAGTGTCAGTGTAATTTACCCAAGATATATATATAAAGGTTGGTTTGGGATGTTCTAAAAAAGTGTACTTTTTGACTTATTGGCTTATATGGATTGGATTTGGGTTGGGTTTGATGTGATGTGTTAGAGAAGTGATGTGATTTAAATAAAATGATGTGACTTAAATAGAATAGTGACTTTTTGACTTTTTGTATTATTTAGTGTATCCCAAACCAAACCTAAATATAAAGAAGGGGGCATTAAGGTAAATAAGAAAGGAAAGAAGTGGAAATATTGGAAATTGGGGGTGTTTGGTAGGGCTTATTTGAGCCAGCTTATGGCTTCTGGCTTTAAAAAAGTTATTTTGGACTGTTTGGTTAAACTTATTTCAAACAGCTTCTGATTCTAACAGCTTATTTTAAGTCAAAAAAGCTGATTCTGAGAAGCTGCTCACCCCTTGCTTCTGATTATCAGCTTCTGCTGTGGACATATTAATTCACGGTTATACTCTTAGATTTTTTTATTTTTTATTTTTTTAAAAATAGAAAAAGTCCCAAATGGACTATAAAATATTATTATTATTTTTTATGAAAAATGTAGATAAATAGTGAATAATAAAAAATAAAAATTAATTGAAAAAGCTACTTCACAGCTTATTTAACAAACACTACTCAGCAACTTAAATCTATAATCCAACAGCTATACCAAACAGGTTAACAGCTTCTGATTAAAGTCATAATTTATAATCTGTTAAGCTATAAGCTATAATCTGTTTTAACAGCTACACCAAACAGCACCATTGAAACGCGAGGCGGGCGGCCAGGTGGAAAGTATAAAATGCCACCCTAAGTCCTCGCTGCCCCCATTCTAAATTTTACACTCTCTCTCTCTCTCTATCTCTGTCTATCTGCCTGGAAACTCATACGAAAGTGCCCAAAAATTTAAATCAAAAAGAAAAAAAAGCAGAGAGAGACGATCGCAAACCCTAGAAGTTGCGACAAAAAAGCAGGGTTTGCAGATCAAAATGTCGACTCTCTGGTACACACATTCCTATATTTGTTTTTGATTTTGATTCTCTTCCAGATTCTTCTCAGCTTGGTAAGCACATTTTCCATTTTTTTTTTTTTTTTGGATTTGACCTGGGAAGTTTTGTTTTTGTTCCAATTTTGTGTGATTTTGGGCGTAATGGAGGGGCATAATGGGGATAAATGTGGATTTTTGCTCCGAACTTGAAGGTGATGTGATCAGTTTTTTGGGTTTTTGTGGGTTAACGTTCAGATCTGTTTCTGATTCTGTTGCATGTTCGAGTTTTGTATGTGAGGTTAAGCATTTTCGATGTTTTCTTGTTTTGTTTCAATTATTTTTGTTGTTGTTCTTTATTTGGTTTATGATGTTTTGTCTATCTCTTTGGTTGCGTGACATTTATTTGATTCCTAGATTCATTTGTATATATATATATATTTTTGCCATTCTGGTGCCTCAATCATTTTCTGGGTTTGTTTGAATCTCTCTCTTGAATTTCAATTTTCTTACAAATTTACTGGTAACCCAACCAATTTTGATTGGTGAAAAAGCAGAGAAAAAAAATTTGAAATTGGTACAATTCTGATTTTTGTATTTTGCTAATTTATTCTTCTCCTCTTCCGTTGAGGGGTTTTTTTTTTATAAATTTTTTGTCTAAATGAAAAATCCAGGTTTCAAGAATTTTAATTTTATCGCCATAGTTCTACATTTTCTCAGCGACCAAGCTGAACCACTGCTTTTAACAAAGTTAGGTACAATTTTTATTGTTGAAAGTTTTAATTTTTTGAAAAAAATGGAAACAAAGCTCTCTCTCTACACAAGCTTTTGCTGGTAAATGGAAGCAATTTCTGGGGTTTTTTTTTTTGGTTCATAGCTGATTGAGTTGAAGAAAGTGAAAATTAGTCATTTAATTGCTTGAATTTCAAATTCAATTGATATAGTTTGGTAATTTACAATGGAGAAGCAGCATGTCACTCTTTGATGCATTTTGGTGAATATTCCAGAATTTATGCAATCTGGTTGCTAGTTTCAATTTGCTGCAAATACTTTTACTGGAGATTCTGCTTTAACCAATGATAACTTTGTTTGACTCAGGTGATAGATTTTTCATAATGGTTGCTACCGCCGCTACTTCTGCATTTTTTCCAGTTGCATCTCCTCCACCCGATTCTGGTGCCAAGACATCCAGCAAGCTTGGAGGACCTCCAGCAAATGTGGATGCTCGAGGGATTAAATCAAAATCTGCTGCCACTGGGGGTTTGCAGGTTAAGGCCAATGCACAAGCCCCTTCCAAGGTAAACGGTACCAAAGTTGGTGTAATGGAGGGGCTCAAGAGTGAGGATGATTCGCCATCACTTCACCAAAGGACTTTTATCAACCAACTACCTGATTGGAGCATGCTTCTTGCTGCTGTCACAACGATATTCTTGGCAGCGGAGAAGCAGTGGATGATGCTTGATTGGAAGCCAAGGCGCCCTGATATGCTCGTTGATCCGTTTGGTTTTGGGAAAATTGTTGAGGATGGTTTTGTTTTCCGTCAAAACTTCTCTATCAGATCCTATGAGATAGGGGCTGATCGGACCGCCTCTATAGAGACATTGATGAATCATTTGCAGGTATGATTGAAACTTCATTTGACTACAATGTCAAAAGAATAAATGCACTCCCATGTACCATTCACTGCCCCTTTTCTAATTTGTTTAGTCCTTCACAAGCTTAAGTTCTTTTTGCAGGAAACAGCTCTTAATCACGTGAAGAGTGCAGGACTTCTGGGTGATGGCTTTGGTTCAACTCCGGAGATGTGCAAAAAGAACCTGATTTGGGTGGTCACTAAAATGCAGGTTCTGGTAGATCGCTATCCTACTTGGTAAGTCACAGTCCTGTGTGCATCACATTGCTTTCTTACTACATTATGATATCATACCTTTTAGTTTCTCTGATGGTTCAGTTGTCTCTAGGAAATTGATGTGGTGTTTGGCTTCTAAGGGCTATGTTAAAGTCATATTACATGTATTTACAGCCCCACCATGTTGTAGAGGCTTAGTTGATTCCCTAACTTTAAGGTATTTTCAGGATGATTTAACATACAATAATTAATGCGTGAATGTGAAGCTTACTTAAAGGTTGCTTTGCACTCACTTCACAAGGCTCCTGCTGACGACAGGTGTCTGGGAGAGACAGCAGGTAAGCAGTCTTACCCCACTTTTTTGTGGAGATGCTGATATTTGTGACTCAAACCTGTGCCACAGGACTGGGGCCAGATAGCACTTGCCATCATGCCAGTCGCAACATCTAATGTGAAACACACGTCGTTAACTTTAAAAGATTAGGGGTCTATATTTGAGATGAGATTATAATCTATGTTTGCAATCTCGTCTAAATGTAAAAAAACATGCATGATAGGAGGGGTTGGCGGTGGTACCTTGACCTTTTGTTTGATCTCTTAATTTTCTTTTTTAAATCACATATTGCTTTAAGAAAACTTATAGTACTTGATCTCAAGATTTGATGCTATGTTACCTAGAATGTGGATTGTTCCGGTATGTGGAACGAGAATAGGAACAAGAACGAGAACGAGAACGAGGACGTGATATGCCACATGCTCTAAAATGTGGTACGATAGGAATAAAATTTAAGGTACTTCTAGAGTAGTTTTCTTTTAACTATTAGGTATCCAATAATATATATATATATATTTTTTTATGTAGCAAATCATTTTTATGAAAATTTTGACCCATTTTTTTATTTTTTGTCTTGTCAGAACTTAACTTCCCTGAGATTTTAGTTCATATATTTGGTTTTTTTTCTCCTAAGATAATATTTAAGGAAATATATTGGAAAAAAACTTTTGGGATCGTTTTGGATCCCTAAATTTTCTGTTTTGGAACGGAAGTGTACCATGTTTCGGAACGTACGTACTAATATGTAATTCGCTAGGGTGTTAGCGTTTTTTGGTAACATAGATTTGATGTAGTTGTAATAGATCTGACAGACACTTTAAAGTAGTAAAACTCCTCAAAATTAACAAATTATACAAAAAAAAATAAAAATCAAAGATTCTCTTTTCTTTCTATCTTTTGCATATCTTTTCGTAAAAAGCTAAAAAGTCAATCCAAACATGCTAGTTTTTTACTTCATATTTTAGCCAAAAAATCAAAAAGTTACTAAAATAGCCTGTTCCCACACGAGGCCTTATCGACTTGCCCTACCAAACCCAACCCAACCCAACCCAACCCAATTAAGCTATTGAAATATGTATGGTCTTTTTTCTTATTTATTTAAACTAATGGTTTTTATGTAAGTTTGAGGAGTACTTCTTGAGAGAAAGCATTGAACACAAGGGTGAATGGGGCACGTGCTTGTTATGCTTGGTTAATGTGGTGCTCTCTCTGATTTGGCATTTTTACAATACATGGCTGAAGGCTTTAGAGTTACGAGACTTGTGCCTCATAAATTCTCTCTTTTATATATGTTCAAAACTTGGTTCCTTTCTCTTCCATTTTTTCCCCTCTAAAATGTTGGTTGGAAGGGTATGGGCAATATTATTAATGTCATGAGACAGAAGTCTGTTATGACTTGGATTGCTTGATTCTGCACAGTGAATGCTTTGATCTGTAATAATAGAGACCCATATAGTACGTATTTATATCAAAAAAAGGAAAGAAAAATCAATGCTATATTTTTTAGAAAGGGTTAATATGCCTCATGAAGGCCGTAATTAAATTTGCATAATGGATAGAAAACATGATGAAGTTATGGGATTGCTTGTGAATTATTAAGTTTTTTCTGTGTGTGGGATACTTTACTAGTACTCACACACCTGTTTTATGTCGAGGCATTGTGGAGTCAATAAGCATCTGTAGTGATTGCTTGTTTACTATCCTGCTCATTTTTTGATTTGAAATTTTGATCAAGCTCGATTGAGTTTTTTGTTTTGGACCTCCATGGTTGATGCCAATTAAGGCCCTGTTTGGCAAGAGGCTTTTTGGCTAAAAAAGCCAAAAAGTTCAACCCTATTAGCAAAAGGTCGCATCAATCAATCACTTTGTCCCTCACAGCTATTTATTCAACTAAAAAAATCATTCCAAACACATTTAACTTTTTTCACCTCATGAAAAGGTAAAAAAACCACTAAAAAGTAAAGTTGCCGAACGGGTACTTAGTTTTGAGATTCTCGTGCTGAACTTTTCACTACTAGGGAACTTTAGGTGCTGTAGTACAATGCTATTAAGCATGGACTGAAATCTGAGGGAAAAAATGGCCAGCTTTTCTTCCTAGGTTGGTAAGGTGACGCAAGTTGGCACATGGTAGTGGTGGTTTATTTGAGTGGCCTGTTCATGATGTATATATATACCTTGTGTCTTGGTCAATTAGAATGTGTTAGCTTGCCCCATTGGTGTGAATTTACAGGTGCAATGTTAATCCATTGTATGAATACTGTTTTTATTTTTGTTTTTATCATTTATCCTATTGTAACTGCACGTGTCTTGTTTTTCTCCTCTCTCACTTTGGTAAACCAAGCAACTTAGGCAAAGATGAGAAATGATGTTTGATTTGCTTCTTTGAATTGGCATTTTGTATTTCAACCTAATAAGCTACTTATTAATGGACATAAAATTGATTCTATTTTGCACCTTGGGATTAGAAAGGTTTTTGTGAAGGTTCATCTTTGGCATATATTTCATGATTATTGGGAAAGTAGGGGTTCCCTATTAGAATAGCATGTGGTGGTTATAGCTTATGTTATAGAATGATTACGTGTGTGTGTATAAGATTCATGTTGTCATATGCTAACATGATAAATTGTTTGTTTGTAAGAATGTCATACAATTCAAATTGCTTTCAATTGTTGTTTTAATCTCTATTATTAGAATTTTACGTTTTGCAATTTGATCACAATTTGATTAGTATTTTTTGTAAAATCAATACGAATCTATAGATGAATCTATTTTGAAAGTGAATTAAAATGAATTGCACGATTCATAATCGATTCATGATTCGATTCACTTTTTATGATTTAAGCAATTCTTGAAACTATCGTATCCGGCATATTTCAATTATTTTTATTTCTTGCTTTTTGGTGAAAAATGACGTAATACGACTTCTAATAGTATTTAGTACAAAAATCTATATACATGATTTGTTGTTATTTTGGTGATCATAGAGTTTTTAGTGGGATCCAGTTAGATTCAGTTAGACCGAACATGTTTTTAACATTTTTTTTAATTTTTTTTTTCCTTATAAAAATCATAATATAACTTTTAAAGATGTTTAAGGGTAAAGTAACTTGCGCCATGAATTATATATTGCTATTTTATTGAAATAAATATAGTTCTATGTTACATGAGTGAGGTCAGTTAAACAAGTTCCGTTTTAAAAAAAAAAGAAAAAAATTTACTTTTTTGAACAAGCATATATACCTTTTAAAATATTTTAGGTTTTAAAATAAAGGATTCCAATTAATTCTTTTTTTATTGTTGTGTTATTCTTACTTGGAAAGGTATGTATGCTTATTGTTTAAATATCAACATCGTTGTGAAGTTATTGTTGCTTGGAAATTGAGAGTCTATCTTTGTTTACTTTCTTTACTAAAAATGGTCGATAAGAAGTATTTGAAAAAGGAAAAAGGTAAAATCTTGATCTTACATGGGAACTGTATTAACTTCTTACCTATTAGACCACATGATCATCATTCAAAACAATATTTTTATTAATTTAAGTCTATATATTTTATATTTATAAGATATATTTAACATTCAAGTGTGTAGATATATATTTTAAAGTAATTGTGTAAAAGTAACTGAATCTTTACAATTTACAATTTGATTCGTGATTTGGTACATGGCTATTTCTATTCACAATTCGAATCTTGATTTGACAACTATGGTTTTATGAATAATGGTCAAACACAATAGACTAAGGGTGCTGTTGTTGTCATATGAACATCACATCGGTCTATAGTTTTGGAGTAGTAATTTAATGCAAGGATTGTTTTATTTGTGAAATAAGTTTCTTAGTGAAATATATGAAGCACATAAAATGTTAACAATTGCTATCAGAAATGAATGGATTTGCGTCATTGAATTGATTGAATTTCTGTGGGCGACACATACATTGATACATATAATGTGTGCAACTCTTAGGTTACATACGTTGATACATATTGTGAGAATATTAGGTTTATATATATATGGTAGTATATATTCTGTATATACTAGGGATTGGGCATATATTTTTGTTTTCTTTTCTTTTCAGTTCTAGGGTTTGGATTGTTATATATACCGATGCATTCTTGTATCATTCACACAATTGAATATACAGATTCCTCAGAAAACTTACAGGGTATTAGAGCTAAAACCCTAGGTTTGGCCTTGTTTGTTCGAAGCTCTCTTTGTGGTTTTACGAAGTCGCGACAGCTTCTTGTCTCTAGCATGGTATTAGAGCTAAAACCTTAGGTTTGGCCTTGTTTGTTCGAAGCTCTCTTTGTGGTTTTACGAAGTCGCGACAGCTTCTTGTCTCTAGTTTGAAGTCGTGACTCTCTATTCTACGCCTGAACACGATTGGGAGGGCCTTCGTTTCTCTCTCTCTCTTTTTGGTTCAGAAATTCGACACCCATTGTGGTTCATCGTTTTTGTTTGATCGAAGCTTAGTCTCTGATTTGGGTGTGTTGGTCTCGATCGAAGCTATCTGATTTCGGTTCATTGGTCTCGATCTCTCTCCTAGGTCATTACATCACCTCGGTCTCATTGTTCTCTCATGCAACTTTTGGGTTTGCTTGTTTGACCCATCTGGATTCATCTGGATTGTTTGGTTCGTCTCTCCATCTCTCTCTGTGTTCGTGGTTCCATCTGTATTGCTCTTAGTTTATTACAGTTCTCTGCTTATTACTGTTTGCCCATCAAGTCTCTCTTTATTACACTTAGACCCCATCAGTTCATTGTCTTTTCCTCTTTCGATCTATTATGATGTCAGACTACAAACTAACTGATAGTAATTTTATGCCTATTGGGCTAGTGTTATGAAGAATTTTCTTCTTGGTCAAAAAAAATGGGGCTATGTTTCTAGATTCATTCCTTGTCTGTCGGACTCGAAAAAGGAAGGATATCTGACTTCTTGTGACGCTTGAGATTATGATAATGCTCAATTTCGGACATGGTTTCATAATTCTATGGATGACCGTATTGGGATGATGTTTTCTAAATATAGTACTGCCAAGGAGGTGTGATTATTTACAGTGTTCATCAGTAGTCCAACTTTGCCAAGCGATATGAGTTGGAAACAGCGATTCAGGGTGTTCGTCAGTGGGATCAGTACATTCAAGACTTCTATATAGCGATGCCAGGTCTTTGGGATCAGTTGGCTCTTATAGAATTATCAAGCCTCAAGGTTCTAGATGCTTATGTTGAGTTTTGGGAATAGGGTTGTTTAGTGCAGTTTTTAACGACTCTCTCCCTTCAGTATGAGGGTATTCATGGTGGCATCTTTTACCGGCCTTCTCTTCCCTCTATGGATGCTATTGTTTGTGAGCTCCTTTTCGAGGAAACCTGTCTTAAGATAGCCAGTCAGACTCTGTCTCTATCTGTCTTCCTAGCTCATGCCCAACCTCCATTACTATTGACCCCATCTCTTCATCAGCTTTAGGCCACTGTAAAGCCCAAGAAGGGACTGCTGGTTTCAGATGAGTGTGCTTTCTGCCATTAGAGGGCCATTGGAAGTACAATTGTCCCAAGAAGGGACGTGCTTCTTTTCAGGAGTTTTAGTCACAGGTCCGAGGTCCTGCTTTGAGTACTTTTTGGCCTCCTGCCACTTATACTGCGTCTGCTCTGGCTTCTGATCCTGAATTAGCTTCCTTGAGTGCCCAGATTGCTCAGCTTTAACATCTCTTGTCCACCTTCTAGCCATCTCCATTTGCCTCTGCTTTCACCTCTCTTTATTTAGGTTTGCTTAGGTCCTATTCAGGTATCTCTTCTTTTGTCTGGCTTTTTGACTCTGGTGCCTCTCATCATATGACATCTCACCTTTCTTTACTTCAAAACTGTATACCCTATCCCTCTCTTATTACCATTAATATTGCTAATGGGTTTGGTATGCTTGTTCTATCTATTGAGTCTGTCTTACCCTCAACTATGTTTGCTGTTACTATTCCTCCTGTTCTTTGTGTTCCTCAGCTATCTGTCAGTTTGTTATCTATTAGTCAACTTAATGCTTCTGGTTTTGATGTTATCTTTTCCTCTTCTGTCTGTTGCATGCAGGATCGGGTGTCCAAGAAGTAGATTGGGACAGGCCGTAGAGTTGGAGATCTCTATGTGGTTGAAAGCTTGCATCTCCCTCTATCCACCTCTCTAGTTGCGCTTTTCTCGTTTCAGTTAGATTTTCAATCGAGTCAGTTTTATTTATGGCAGTCTTGCATAGGTCATTTGTCTGTTGATTGCTATCTTTAGCTCAGTCATGATTGTTGGGTAAAGTTTCTCCTAGTCAAATTGATGAATATCGGGGGTGTAAACTTGTCAAAATGTTAGCTTTACCATTTAATAAAAGTACTTCTATTTCTGTCTCTCCATTTTTTCTTGTGCATACTGATGTCTGGGGACCCTCTCTTGTTCTCACTAAAAGGGGTTCTGCATACTACACGTCTTTTGTTGTTGATTGCACCCGCTATACTTGGGTTTATCTTATGACTCATAAATTTGAATTCTATCAAATATACCGTACCTTTCAGTCTATGATCACTACATAGTTTGGGGTTACCATTAAGTTGTTATGATCTGACTTGGGTGGAGAATATTTTAAAACTGAGCTTTGTGAGTATTTAGCCAATTTGGGTACCATTCACCAAACTTCCTGTACTGATACACCTGTCCAAAATGGTTGTGTTGAGCGTAAATATCGTCATCTTTTTGAGATAGCTAGATCTCTCCTCCTCTCTGCCTCTGTTTTGGCTCCTTTTTGGGGTGAAACAGTTCTTACTGCTGCTTTTCTTTTTGTCCTTATGCCTACTCCCCTACTCTTTGGTCGCTCTCCTTATGAGGCTCCGTTCTCCCAATTTCCTAATTACTCTCTTCTACGTGTTTTTGGGTCTGCCTGCTTTGTCTTCTTTCCTCGTAAAGATAGGACCAAACTTAGTGCTCCGTCTGTTTTGTCCTTTTTGGGCTACAGTCTTACTTAGAAAGGCTATCATTGTTATGACTCGGTTTCTCGCCACCTTTATATATCCAGCCATGTTGTTTTTCTCGAATGTCTGTCTTGCTTTCAGTTTCCTCTTATCACTGCTTCGGTTTCTAAAGAGGATTTGGTTCACATTGATCCATTTCCTTCTGAGATCCCTCCGAATGAGTACATATCTATTGTTCTCCATGAGCTTGTACCCTCTACCACCCCTCCTGTTGAGTCCATCTCCACTGACCCCCATGAGTCTGTTCCCTCTTCTCCTCCTTCCCCTTTGGCTCCATCTCTGTTTTATTCTCCGTTAGTCTATTTTGCACCTTTAAAATTAAGGATCTAGGCCCATTACTGTATTTTCTTGGTATTGAGGTTGTTTCTTCTCCCAAGGGCTATTTTCTGTCTCAGGCCAAGTATGCTAATGAGGTTATTCATCGTGCCGGTCTTACTGACACTAAGGCTTCTGATACTCTCATTAAGCTTAATGTGAAACTCAACACTACTAATGGTGTTTCTTTGGATGATTCTACTTTATATCGAGAGCTTAGGGGTTGCTTAGTATATTTGACTGTTACTTGTCTTGATCTTGCCTATGCTGTTCATGTGGTTAGCTAGTTTGTTTCCGCTCCTCACTCCACCATCGGGCTGCATTGGTTCGGATTTTTTGCTATCTCCAAGGTACTATCTTTCAGGGTTTCCTACTATTCTCTACCTCTTCTTTGGACTTGGTGACCTATGTTGATTCTTATTGGGCTGGTGATGTTACTGATCGTAAGTCCACGTTTGGTTTCTGTATGTTTCTTGGCGATTTCTTGATTTCTTGGAAAAGCAAGAAACAAATTATTGTTACTCGCTCCATTGTCGAAGTTGAGTACTGTGCTATGGCTCATGCTACTGTTGAGATTGTTTGACTTCGTTGTTTCTTATCTGATTTGGGTGTCCCTTAGTCTTCTTTGACCTCCCTCTACTGTGACAACCGCAGTATTATTCAGATTGCCCATAACACTGTCTTCCATGAGCAGACGAAACACATTGAAATTGATTGTCATTTTGTTCGTTAGCATCTGCAGTCCGGCTTTATCTCGCTTCCTTTTGTCTCTTCGACTCTGCAACTTGCTGATTTCTTTACCAAGACTCACACCATTGCTCGGTTTTAGTTTCTTCTTGGCAAACTCTCAGTATTTTTTGCTAAAACACCTAGAGTTTGAGCGGGGGTGTGAGAATATTAGGTTTATGTATATATGGTAGTATATATTCTGTATATATTAGGGATTGAGCATATATTTTGTTTCCTTTTTCAGTTCTAGGGTTATTGTTATATATACCGATGTAGTCTTGTATCAATCACATAATTGAATATATAGATTCTTCAAAAAGCTTACCCACATGATCCCGATCACATCCACAAAATTAACTCTGTGTATTTTATTTGTTTATTGTATTTGATATGATATTAGATTAAAACAATTTTTTAGCTGATGAAGGGAAGTATTTACTTTATGGACGTGACATGATGCCCTTGACATCATGTAAATTATAAGTACTGAAGTTGCTTATAATGTTTGTAATTGATTACTACCAATTCATGGTTTGAGCTTCTTTATTTCTTTCAGGGGTGATGTAGTGCAAGTAGACACTTGGGTAGCTGCATCCGGAAAGAATGGTATGCGGCGTGATTGGCTTGTTCGTGACTGCAGAACAGGGGACATTTTAACTAGAGCATCCAGGTAGGAACATTTTTCTTTTTTTTTTTGAATCTCATGATTTTTTTCCTTCTCCCCTTGATGTTATGCAAAGTTCTTCTATTTCGCTATTTCTTTTGAAAAAGTTAAGTGGAGTCACAACTGCATTGGAAAATAGTGAATATATTATCTGTTTATTCTTTGACAAATAAAATTATGGGATTATTTGTTGAATATATTTAATGCTAGATGAAGTAGCAAAATAAGCAACTAAACATATAGATCATGCAAAATTAGTTGGAAGTCTTCTGCTAAAAAGATTCCCAACTTTCTTAAGAACATGAAAGATATTCTCTGGAGAATGTTTAGCCAATGACTTTTAGACTTTGTGTGTCGAGAGTAACTTTCTGTGAACCAATTGAATGACTTAACTGGACTAACTGATGAGAGTTCTCTATAGCATGTAAAGCTATAGTCTTTGGAGTGCCAAGAGTAACTTGTTCTGAGGACGAATTTAAATGACTTATTTGACTAAGTAATCAATCTTTTTTTATTATTGTGGTGGTTTTTATTGGACGCATTGCAGTGTCTGGGTGATGATGAATAAAGAGACGCGGAGATTGTCTAAAATTCCAAATGAAGTTCGAGGGGAAATAGGTACTTTTTTTGTGGATTCACCTCCTGTTGTGGACGAGGACAGCAGAAAATTACCAAAACTTGATGAGAGCACAGCAGATTATATTCGTAATGGTTTAACGGTAAGTTAAAGGCTATTTCATAATGCAGCAGATCATTTACCTTTGAAATGTAGCATATAATTTGCTTTGTTTTTATGATTTGTGTGTTTCAATTGTTCAGCCTAGATGGAGTGATCTAGATGTCAATCAGCATGTTAACAATGTGAAATACATCGGGTGGATTCTTGAGGTAAATTCCTTTTCTTTCGTTTGATGCTTTCTCTATCTTGTTATTGATTTTCTTGTCTCATAAAATATGATCTGAGACCCCTATGCGAATGCTCGGTTCAACATTAATTTAGCTGAAGTATTTGCTCACTTGTTTGCATCTGCTATTCACATTAGTTGAGCGCAGATTCCTTCCTTTTATCATTGTATCATAACAACAAAATGATGTGTCTTCTTGTAAATTGTCCTCTTATCCTCTTCTTAGAACTAACTGAAATGGAAACTTTTACCATCCTCCATGGCTTTGTATGATTTCATACGAAATTCCTCAGCCAAGATTCATTTATTATTATTATATATTGAATGCATTTGAAGTTTTTTTATTAAATTGATTTGTATTGAGTGAGGATTTTCATTTCTCTTGGAAGTTGAACCATTATTTTTTATTATAGGTTTAAGTTTAAATGAGTCCTGTTTATCATAGCATTTTAACTAGTTTGATACGTGTTTCTAACAATCAGGGCAGGTTAGGCAATTAATGGACATCCTTAATTTATATTTTATTTGATTCTATTGTTACGTTTTATGGTGCCCAAGTTGTGTTTTAATATGCTGTATGAAGCACAATGTAGTAATTCAATAAACGCGAAACATCTGAATGCCCTTATGAGTCATTGCAATTTTCTGTTCTTGATGTTTGCAGCTTTATGTCTTAGAAATCATAGCATGGGACAAAACCGTGATGGAAGTCCTTGTTTACACTTTCCAACAACATAATTGGTTAACATTAATTGCTAATTAATTTTAAAACCTAGGATTTTGGTTTCAAATACAGCAAGGATAAAATCCAGCAAAAACAAAATGCTAGCAACTTGGCTGTACATAAGAGAGATGGAAATAGTAGAAGAGAGAGGATTTAATATGTGAAGGTTGTAATCATTGGCCAGTTGAGCTATGCTAGCAAGATTTACAGTATGATTTCTCATTTTTTATATGCATCCTTTAAGAGTTCGTGTTCATACTTTGTTGCCACCGCTTAAACATTTTTGCATGATGTTTGCTTGGAGTTTATAATGCAATGAATGCTGATCTATGGAAAGTGTGCTCACTGTCAAATGGCATGTGATATCTGGTTGTGATTGTTCTTTCACGGTACCAATTTTGAGGGATTTATGCATTTCCTACCCATTTTAATTTCATTGTTTTCTTTAATCTTTCCAGCATTCCCTTTTCGTGTGTTACGGAGCACGGACACGGACATTGGTCACAATGATTTTGAAAAAAAATTAGGATACAGATGCGGCGAGGATGGGGAAAATTTTATTTTATTTTTTAATATTTTTATTTTCTATGAATACAAATTTAGGGCATAGAGATACAATAGACATTAATATATATGTGGGTGCATTTCCCTCTGTTTTCACGTATTTTAGTTTGACCCCAACTCATCTTTTTAAAATTATCAAAAAGACTCACAATGGTATCCTGAGGTGTGTCCAAACACGGGACGAACATGTCCATGAAGTGTCTCCGAAGTGTCTTGCGAACAAATAATACTTAAAAAAAATTAACATGCCACATGGCGTGTCAGTGCCCGACACATGACACTGACGCTCATTTTGAAGTCAGTGCTTCATAGGTTTCAAATTTGCTTGCTATTTTATTGATCTAATCAGAAACAATGCCGGTTATTGCAGAGTGCACCACTGCCAATTTTGGAGAGTCATGAGCTTTGCGGCATGACTTTGGAGTACAGGAGGGAATGCGGGAGGGACAGCGTGCTGCAGTCCCTGACCACTGTTTCTGGTGGTGGTGTTGGCAGTTTGGTTGATCCTGGCTATGTTGAGTGCCAGCATTTGCTTCGACTTGAGGGCGGGGCTGAGATTGTGAAGGGAAGAACTGAATGGAGGCCGAAATATGCCAACTGCGTTGGGACCCTTGGTTCACTTCCAGCAGAAAGCAGTTAATTGTTGAAGCAGTTAATTGTTGAAGTTCTTCATTGCTTGGAGTGGCAGTAATTCTTATCCTTTGTGTCACGATGCCCATGTAAAATCCCTACCCGAGTTCCTGGATTATATATGGTTTTTCATTATATATATTTCTTCTGATCTGTGTTCTTGTTTGGGAGAATAGAGAAAAGTTCTTAAGCCTTTTGTAAGTAGATCTTATTGTACTCTCTCTCTCTCTCTCTCTCTCTCTCTCTCTCTCTCAGCTGTGTCTGCAGTCTTCGTGATTACCTTACCTTCTCAGATTGGCAACTCATTCATTTTTATCATTTTTGGTGGCAATTCTTTATTATTTATAATTAAATTTGTTTTTTGGTGGAGCATGTTAACTTTTTTCTCATTGTGCTGCTAAAGTTGTCTAAATGTGATGGCAAAGTCGTGCTTGGAGGTCATCTTACAGTTTGACAAGTAACCATTACTTCAAGATAGTTGAGAAATCTGAAATTTTATGTTCCCAGAAAAATTATTCAGGAAGTGTAGAAAATCTGATGTGTGAAAGCATATTTAAATTTAGGGTGGTATAGTTCATATTCATAATGAATTTGATTTATGCATTTTGAAATCTGGGTGCTTTTGAGTGTATCTAGCATTGATGATCAAGGTCATGGATGGAGCTCTCATACCTTGATATTCTCTTTTCTGTAGTGTGCTTTGGTGGGGCATAGTATTCACTCCCATAGAATTTTTTCTTTTTCTTCTTCCTTTTTTTTATTTATTTTTTATTTTTTAGAGGAAAAACCAAAAAACCAATTTGTGGTTTACCCCTCTCAATCTTTATACTGTTTTCAAAATTTTCATTATTTTTATTGCAAACATCACAAAAAGGGAAATGATTAAAACAAAAGTACAATCAAGCAAGCCTATTATTCCATCCTATTATGTATAAATTGGTTCCAATCATAGAACAATAATGTGAAACAAAAATATCATACAGAATACAAGATATATGTGGTTTAACCGTTTTACGATATGCTTGTGTCCCTGTTTTAAGAATCTGCTTGTGTACTATGAGGAATGAGATTAATAAGTACTACAAAACTCTCAATTCAATCGCTCTATAATATTTTCATTCTTGCACACTAAACCTTTACAATCTGAGTCTATAGCCTTCGACCTTTCACAATAAATTTGAATGTGTAGTAAAATTATAAAATGAAGCTTGTTGGGAAATCTGAATCCGGAGAGCTCACAAGTGCACAACACCATTGGAAATAAACTCATTAATTCATTGAAACAAAACTTGAAAAACCCTATGTAATGTGATTAATGAATGATATATGACCTAATCAAGAACACTTAATAGTAATTCTTAAATTAGACAATAATATAAATCATCTAGCCCATACGAAAGTGATTTAGATTATTTTTAAGCAATCAACAAATGCGTCACAACGATTTAACGTGGAAAAATATCACAATTGGACAACTCCAATTGTGATAAAAAAAAAAAAATCACGACCTAAGAAGGATGAACAAATCTACTAAGAAGAAACACTGAAAATTACAAGAGACCTCACCAAGCTTACCACTTATGAAGCCATACAACCCCTGGAGACACTAGAACATCTTCATCGCCTACTCTTCAGCTAGGATTGTTCGTTGTTGAGCTTGAATCCACAAACTCCAACTCAATTCAGATTCTACCGGTTGAACGCTAAGGAAGGTAGATTCAACCAAAGCCTCTTGATGTATTCAATCAATTCCATGATGTGCGACAATCATCAACAATCCACCAAGAGAAAACCAATAACAACTCTCTATAAGATAGAACTGGGGATATAATCGGTTTGGTATGATTGGTATTTAGATAAAAATTTCCACCAAACCGATAATGTCGGTTTTATTATTTTGAGTATCGATATAGACTGCTTCTCCTATCAAATTGCATCAAATCGCACCGATTGAAACAGTTTGGTTCAATGCGGTTTAATTGGTTTAGAACCTTTCAAACTTTAGTCATTTTTAGTATAACCATTAATCTATTTAAAAATATTAAATTAGTTATTTGTTCACTTTTGAAACATATCCAATCCATCTATTTAATAAATATTTTTCAATTCTTAGATTAACAAAAATACAAACAATAATAATAATAATAATAAATACTAAGGCTTTAAAAATGATAAGTTAGAGTTAAGATTATATGCAAATAAAAGTTTACTATCTTAAGTTATGGAGGTGATAAGATTAATTCATTGAGGTTAATAATTTATTGTACTTATTAATATCATTATATTATTGGAATATATAAATTATATATACAATATATATTGAAGTGGTCGGTTTCGATTTAATTTGGTGCACAAGGTGTTTAAACCGATATTAAATCGAAAATTGAAAAAAATGAAATTAAAAAACCACACAAATCAATTATTGTTAAAAAAAATAGGGGTAAACTACCAATAGGTCCTACTTTGGAGACTTATTACCCAATAGGTCCTACTTTGGAGACTTATTACCCATTAAGTCCTATTTGATAAATTTATTAAGTGATAAAGATAAATTTATCAGTCTTTTTTTTTTATGAATAAATTTATAGTGATAAATTTACCAGTCTCTTTGTTTTTATGAATAAATTTTTAGTGATAAATTTATCACTCTCTTATTTTTATAATGTTAAATTTATTAGTTAGGACCTGTAGGTAAATAAGTCTAGTTAATAGGACTAATTGGTAAGTACCCCAAAAAATAGACCAAATATGGCCGATTCGGTCTGGTTCAATCGGTTTGGTTGATTTTTTTGATTTTTCTTACATCCCTAGATAGAACTATTGTTCTTCAATTTTTAGAGAGAAATTTGGAGGTGTTAAACCCTGAAATGAGCATCTGAGGCGGCTTAAACAATCTTGAGTCGCAAGGAGCGCTCGAGCGCATAAATGACCACTCGAACGATGTGTCTAGAAAGACGGTGCTAACAAACTTCCATCTATGACTTTGCTCAAGCGCAAGACTTGCAACTTGAGAGGTAAAACACATCTCTCGATATCTCTGAATTGAGACTAAGATGTTGGATGCTTCAATTCAGCACTTGAGCGCAAACATGATCGCTCGAGTGGTCCATGTAGTTTGACAGGCCAATAAGAAGAAACAGATTTTGAAAAACAACTGATCAAACACAAGCAACACTTAGAATCTCACGACATTACAACTCAAATGTATTTGTTCGCGGAATTGACAAAACAAGAGTCCTAACAAAACTCATTAATTCACATGTATAGTACCAAGGCATGACTTCCTATCAAGTGTTTAGTCCATCCTATTCAATATTATTGTGGAGTTGATTACACGAATATTATAACTTAATTCTATGAGATTCTATGGGAGTTATAACTGAAAAGAAGTTATAACCAAACATCACACAATGTATAACTAAAGAATTTTTAGATCATAACTAAAATAATGTAATAATTAATATCGGAATGAGTCATAACTAATACCATAATGTATATAACCAAGTCATAACTAACATCTCAATATATATATATATAGGTTATAACCAAAGACCATAAAAGGTCGTAGCTAGAGGGCATATAGAATTTCCCATTTGTTAAAACATACTTATATATATATATATCTCTCTCTTGAGGTTTGGATAAAATACAATAAGTTTCATAGTTTTGACATAATTACGTTGAGCTCCCTTGATATGTTAATTCATATAACACTTAGCCCACTTTTCATTAATAATTTATTAGTTATATAGATGAAAAAATAATATTGTCATCTTTTTTACACGAAAATATTTATTTTATGTTGTTTATTTTTATATTTTTCCATCATCTGCATTAATTTCTATCCATTTAACCCCTAGTAAAAGGGAGGTCAATGTAATTATTTCAAAATTGATTACTGTATTTTTTCTAAACCGTAGTATAAATTAGTGTAATTTACCTTTCTATTTTTTATTCAATATATAAGAATCTACCTTCACAAATGAGGGCTCCAACACATCCTAACCTTATGCAAAAAAGAGGATAGAATTTGAAACATAGAGTGCCTTGTTTGGTGTGTAATGTTAGTCAATATGTATGGACATGGCAATCAAGAGAAACAAGCAGAGCAGTTGAGGTTGATACTTTAAATCTAGTTTAGGAACCTAGTATATGGATGCACTGTATTTGTCTTGGGACCTTACAATTAAACATAAAGAAATTGTAGTTCTTGTAAACAAGGTTACATACATGCACATGGTCAAATGCTCTACACAAATGCAAGCAATTTCACATGATTGGGCATCAATCACTAGCTTAATGTTTCATGTTCACAAAACCTATCAAGTTTGTTACATTTTGATTAAATTTTATAATCAAGTGGGCTAGAATAAAGAACCAATCTTTCTAAAGTTTACTCCAAATCCAAACAAAGTACTAGACTTTATTATTAGAAATTTAATCTTGATGGGGATTTGTTAATGTAAAAGTTGTTTTCCTTATTAGTTTCTTGATTCCATGCATGTGGCCCTGTGATTAGGGAAGAAGAAAAATTATGTGCATTTTTATACGGAATTCATAACAAGAATGATGTGATAGTGACATTTTTATAATTTTACAGTGACAAAATTAAAATTTATCCTATCATTTTGTATTAATTTTTTAAAATATTAAAGTTATACATTGACAAAATTAAAATTTATCCTATCATTTTGTATTAATTTTTTAAAATATTTAATTTTAATTAAAAAAATTTAATAAGAGAATAAAAAAAAGTAGACAACTAAGAGACAAATGAATGATTAATGAAATTATTACAAGTAAATGATAGAAGTATTGGACAAAAATAAATTAAAACATGGTAAATTGCACTCACACCTCTTAGATTCCTCTAAAATAATATTCTCACCTATCTTATTCAAAAGTAAGAGATGATAGTGATATTTTAAAGGATAAAGAGGTGCCAGTATTATTTCAACAGAATAGAGGGGGTGTTGATGTAATTTACCCAGAAAGTTTTTGTATATGAAAGTGTAGGATATGTATTGGGAAATTCTATTTTTACATACCAAATTATCTTTATATACATCTTTTCTCAATTCACACATTTAGTAATTTGATTTTTACTTCTTTATCTCAGTCCACACACTTTACATTCCAAATATACCCTCACATTCTCTGTGTACAGCTTTTCCTTCCATCCCTTCTCACTCCAAAAATCTTAACCCTAAGTACACCAGCTACCGGTGACGGCGGCGGTAATGACATCAACCATCGCCCTTTTCCAGCCTCTCAGCCATTCTCACACAGCCCCTCATGCTGCTGTCACCTCCATCGCGATTATTGCTGGTCGCCGTCACCTCCATCGCGATCATCACCGGTCGACGTCACCTTTACGATCCACTTCCCCAGTCTTCTCCGCCTCCTCCCCAGTCCTCTCTGCCCCCTCCATCGCGACGCAACCTCTCTTCTGCACCACGATCGATCGATTAATAGAGAAAGAAAAAGTGACAAAGAGAGATTCGATGGTTGATGCTCAAACAAATCCTATAGATTCGATAGTTGATATCTGTACATACTCAATTGGTTCGGCGATTGATATCCGAACGGCGACTATTTGTTCGGCACTGGTTGTCCGAACGGTCGCGATTTCTCCGGCGATCTACAGAGAAAGAAAAAAGACAAAATGGGAAAGCTAGGGACTGAAAGAAGTGGGGAAAGTGAAAGGAAATGTTGTGTATAGTTAAGGTTTGGGCATGGGAGGCGATGGCTGGCAGTGGTCGACGGTGAAGTGGCTGGTGAGATAGTGGTGGGTAAGATGTGCATGGAGAAATTGTGAAATGTGTGGATGAAATGGTAGTTGGTGAGATGGTAATTTTGTTAAAGGATGAATTGTGATTCTGAAAAAATTCATTAATATTGTGTTTGGTTGGGGGATTTGAGAAGAGATTTAGAAAGGAAAATAGAAAACGTAGGTGAAATGTGAATAAAATATACCTACATTTCATCTAGTTTTACACACATTTTTCCTTTTTCTTTCTAAATCTCTCTCCAAATCCCTCAATCAAAAATAGCGTAAGTGTGTGGGGTAAGAAAATTTGGTGTGTGAAAATAGAATTTCCCATATGTATTGGCTATATTTAGAGCTTCTACAATAGACATCTTATCTACACTTCACAACTAAATTAGAGAGTCATTCACCAAAAATTCAATTTCAACACTCCGTGTGTGGCTACCTATATTAAGGTGTTGTTACAGTTGGTCCCCTGTATGTAAGAAATAATCATCCTTAAATTTATAAAAAGTCTATTATACTTCAACAATAAAGAAAAAAATATATAAATGCCTACCCAAAACAATGGAAAAAGAATATTTAATTGGAGTTGTGAAATAAAAAAAAGTATTGTTAGTAGAATGTAATTAAAAAAAGTGACTCTTTTTAAATTAGGAATTTAACTTTTTTTAACTAATGAGGAATGTTATACAAACAAACAAATTTTGTAAAAAAAATTTACACAAACAAACAAATTTTATAAAACAATTTTGCCCACAATAGTTGTTCTAAAAGTAATGTTATACTTAAAGTATCAATTTTGCCCACGTTACATGTTTTTTTTTTTTTTTTTAAAATCACATTTAGCTTTTAATATGATGTATCATAAATTCACAGTATTGATAACATGGATAAGTGATGCGACCTATTAAATTAATACAATGATTATATATAATATGATAAATCAAATGTGATAAGTGTATCATTACATATTGTTCCAATTATATTATTTTGATACATCTTTGTTTTGAATTTTAAAATTTTATTAGGTCATGTTACCTATGTAAATAAAAGATCGTAGATTTGTTAGTTTGTATAGTATTTTTCTTAAAAGCAAAAAGAAGGAAATAAAGTAATATTATTAAAAAGTTTTTAGAAATTGCTATACCCAAATTAAAGCAAAAGTAAGACCTTGGGTAAAAAATGATGACAAAATTTCTCAATCAGATTGTATTTGATCAAACTTGATTCTAATAAAAAAAAGTTTAGGAGAACATTGATAAGGTATGGTCAAGTATAAAGGTAGATAACTCAAAATTGTTAAGGTTAGGATAAAGTATGAAATTGTATCACTAAAATAGTTGAGTTTAAAATTAAGAATTTGCATGTAAATTTGAAAATTCCCGACCCGTTGTAATTTCCCAAATAATTATGGAAAAGGCGCTTAGGTGTAATTTTGTTTACAGGGGGCAAATGTATATGCATAAAAAAATTGAGTTAATTTTAGTACATTACTAATTAAACTTAATTTATTACATAAATGTTGCAAAAGAAATATTTCATGATAAAATTAAGTAAATCTAACAAATAGTTTTTTAATTTTTAAAAATTTTGAACTATCATACAATCAGTCAACCACTATTTTAAGCTATTTTATTAATTGATATAATCTAATAAATAAGAAGTAAAAATTACTCAAGACCCTTGAAACATAACTCTTAAATTTATATCCAATGACGATAAATGTTGCATGTAAGTTGATTTGTTTAGAAATCAAACAATTAAAACTCAACCCTTGTTATGTCGCTGTAAATAAATTTAGATATAAAGTTTTATGTTCTTTAGCATTACTCATACAAAAATATACGTACCATTTAATTTTTAATTTTTTTTTTAAAAGTGACGTGTACATCGTGTATTAATAAAATCGATTCAATAAAATTGATTCTATTATTTAAAATATAAAATAATTAGGGATCATTTTCATTATACATTGTAAAATATTAAAGAAATTAAAAGTTGGTAAAATAATTTTATTAAATTTTGAAAGTCATCTTATTATATATTTTATAAATATTTGTAAATATAAAATTAATAATAAATTGTAAAAAATTAGAGAGGGCTGGGCGCGGCCCCCAACACAATTCCACCCCCCCTTAGGTGCTAGGGTAAGTGAGCTTTTAAGTTTGAATCTATCCAGAATTGTTCAGTTTGTTTGGTTTTGATTTTCTGAAAATAGTTTTTAGAAAATTCTAATTTTTTATTTTTTGTATTTTAATATTTTCAATAAATTTTTTTAATATTTTAAACAATTGTTTTTAATTTTTAGACACACCTAACATAAATATACTTAAAAAGTATAATATTTGTGAAAAAAATATTTACAAAATACACTAAATACAAAAAAGTATGAAATTCAGAACATTTTTCATATTTTTGTGTATTTATTAATTTTTTAAAATATTTTTTCACAAATATTTTACTATTTAGATACATTTAAGTAAAGTACATCTAAAAAAGTAAAAAAAAATTGCTTAAAATTTAAAAAATATTCACTAAAACCAAAAAATACGAAAAATAAAAAATTTAATTTTTAAAAAACTGAATTCATAAAACTGAAATCAAATACACTGATTGGTTTGTGTTATAATCTAACCATTAATATACTAATTGCAATTTTCTATCCAAGACAAAAAAAATAAAAAATAAAAAATTAAGTGACAAAACTACCCCTCATAATCAAACAATGATATTGCACGCACTGGACTGTAATAACTTGATCAAAGGTGCGTGCAGAAGCTGCGAGCGGCCTCCGATTTTTCAGAACAATAATACTACAAATTTAGATTTAATTACTCCAAAATTATTTAAAATTATTATTTTTTAATTTAAATTTATTTTATATATGAATTCTATATCACACATTTAGTTGTTTGAGATTTTTTTACTTAGAGTATATTTTAACTTTTTACAAAAAGATATATAAAAAAATAAAAAGATGATATGACTCGCACAAGTGCACTATTCCCAAACAATTCTTAATCTCTATTACACAACCATTTGCTTAGAAAAATTTGGGTGGATAAGTTTGGTTCTCATCACATGTTAGCTTGGGTTTGTGCTAGTATCCTGTTGTGGCGAAGACCAGAAGTAAGGTTGCCGTTGTACCTTCATCACTACCTATAAATTTTGATGAGATGAGAAATATTGAAATGTTACAATTAGTATCAAAATAAGGTGTGAAGTTCGATTTTCCTGAAAAGTATGCACTTGCAAGGAAGTGTTGAGGGATTGTTGTCTTAGGTTTGGGCTAACATTTTTTTCCAAAAGAGAGAGAGACGTGTTCATGTGTAAGTAAGGGTGTAAATTTGGCCCGGTCCGGCCTGGCCCACCTTAGGAGCTCTTGCCAAAATTCAGGCTGGGCCAGGACAGTCCACGGGCCAGAAAATTGGATTTAGGTCCATGGGTATTCGGGCCTTGGGCAGACCAGTGGGCCTGAGCTTGGGCCTGTGCTCGGGCCGGACTTGGGTGGACTTGAACAAATTTTTTTATTTTCTTTATTTTTTCAACCAAAATTTTATTATTTTCTCCTAAAAAAGATACCGGGCTTTGGGCCGGGCCTAGAGTGATTCTTAAGCAGGCTGATGGGCTAGGCCACAGGCCAAATCGGGTTTCAAAATGATGGCCCAGGCTCAGGCCCAGAGTCTCGGACTGGGCTCAGACTTGAGCCCAAACAAGCTTAAATGAGCCGGATCCATTCAGGACTTCGAGCGAATTTCGGACTGTTCACGAACTGCAGACTATTTTTACACCCCTAACCCTATGTGTAAGCTAGAGCAGTACAGTGGGCATACAAATCAGAAAGCGACGCCTAGCCCGACATTTTGTCACGTGTATGCTGGTAGTTTTAGGTACGTAGCTTTTAGCATGTTTCACTTTTAATCTACAGGTATAACAAAAAAACAAAAAAAAACCCACACACCTGGGACCCACTTGTACGCTTTAAGAAAATCGGATCAAAAAACGTTTGTTTTGATTTGGTTTGGTTTGTTATTATCAGGTAACATGATCGTTTACGTTCAAAAAGCAAAAGTTTTGCGATACGCTTTTTTTATACACAAAAATACGGTGCTTCCAAAAGTGCTTATAGATATCAAATTTTAATAACTTAACAGCTTTCATAAGAATTCAAACCAAAAGTTTTATGATGAGTTTGGATTTAAATTTGTGATTTTTCTTCACAAATTGCATATTAGTGCAAAACTAATTCTTACTACTAATAATGATATACAAATACTATCAAGCTTTATCATCGTGTCACAAGTACTATGAATAAATAAAAAAATAAAATATTTTATACACTTTTAAGGTTTTAGAGTTTTAACCTTGCTGTAATTGGAGTTATGTGCATTCATCTAAAAAAAAATTGTGTCAGTATTTAATTGAGATTGGGATTGGGATTCCAAAATAAATAGATAAAATAAAATATACAAACGTGGTGTGTCGTGCGTGTGGTGTGTGTGTGTCAGGAGGTTTGAAATTGTGTATTAGGAGGGGCACAATTTGCGTGTGAAAGGCAAACCACACTTAAAAACAAAGAAAATAAATAAATAAAATAAAATAAAATAAAATTCAAAAGTCAGGGGAGCACGTGACCCCCTGAGTCCAATGTCCCTCCGCCCCTGATCGAGTGATACTTACAATATTACAATTGTCAAATTTATGACATACTACTCAAAAAAAAAAAAAAAAAAAAAAAAATGGTCTTAAAGTCAAACTAATTAGAATTAACAAGAATACTTGTTTGTGGATCATAGTCAAAAAATCTAGTTTTCTCTTCCCAAATTATGAAAGCGTTTTGAAAAACAAAGTTTAATCTAGAAATAATTCCCTTTACTTTTTCATGTTCACATTTTCTTTATCTAATGGATCCTAAAAAGTTCGGTTTCTATGTAGTGGAAGTCAAGATATCAATTTCCTCTTGAATAATATTTACACACACACAACACCCCGCGCCCCCCCCCCCCCCCCCCCAAAAAAAAAAAAATCAAAATGGCTCCTTACCTATTTTTACTTTGATCCCCTCATAATTTCCAAACTATCTCTCCTATTGCAAAAATATTAGAAACTTCAAAAATTTAATTAAAATTTTTATCAAATATTTTACATGAATATGAGACTCACATATCCTATATCTATATGAGATATTTAATAAAAATTTTAATAAAACTTATGAATCTATAACATTACCACTCTTACTGTGCACAACTACCCCATCAACCCTTTCTCAGTTGCAACCCAACCTTGCAATGCCTCCCGCAATCATTGCCCACCCCTTCACAACACGTTGCAGGCTTAGATCACTACCGCCTAACTCACTACATGAAATTAAGATTTTAAAGATAAATTTAGGAATAAAATTTTTTATTTACTAAAAGTGTCATTATTATATTTTTAATGACCAAAATTTGACATTTAATAATGAATTACTACTCTTTTGCGATCAAATTTCATATATATATATATATATATGTTAGAAATGAGCGCCCATATGGCATGACCATTTGAATGCTTTGAACCTTATCTAAATAGGTTTTGAATTTGAATTCAAACCTATTTGAATAACCACTCAGGATACATATATTGGGCTTGTTTGGTTTGTGTTTCAGAAACATGTTTTGGAAAAAAAAAGTACGAAAACATGTTTGGTTTGGTGTTTTGGAAAATTTGTTTTGGAAAATTGTTTTGAGAGAGAGTTTTGGAAAAAGTGATTGATTTGATGTGTGTGTGAGAGAGATTTGTTTGGAAAATTTGTTTGGCTTGTGTGTTTTGGGAAAATTATCTCCATTAACTGATATGGATAGATGATAAAAACATATTATATATCTGATATATGGGATATGGGTGATTAAGAGAAACAACGTATGTTTGAGTTTTTCCCATATACTGACTCTCTCCCAAAAACAACGATCAAAGCCATTTGCACTGTGGTTTGTGTGGGTGATATTCACTATTGTAATATCACCCTATTGCTGGGTTGATTGACCAGATTCAGGAAACACGTGATTTACTCACGAGATCCTTCAATTCAGACTCTGTTTTGAAAAGGTATGACCATAGTTTTTATTTCGCTGCGTTATACTGTGGTTACAATATATAAAACTTTGTGGCACAAAATAGTTTTGTCTTTGAAAGTGCATTTTCAAAATTGTTGGTAAAGGTATTTATTTTTTTGACTGTTTGAGATGGCCTTGTAGTGACGACTCTTGTGACGATATAAATTGGCCTTCTAATATATTTTGTAATAAAATTTTTACTTTTAGGGATGAAAAAGTTTGGTTATTAAAATTTTAATATGCCGTAGTGAGGTAGAGCTAGGTTAGGTTTGGGGTTTTGAGATATCACGGATGAGGATAAAAATAAAATTGTGTTGGGATAAAATTTTAAAAATAAAAAATAAAAGAATGAAGGAAGTGGGATTCAACAAAGAAAGGTGAAGGCTAAAAGTAGTAATCTTTTTTTATTTTTTTATTTTCAAACATGTACGTTAAAAATGTATTTGAATCAAGAATTTAAAAAGAGATTTATAAAAAGTAAAATAGTGGGAGAATAAATTATAAAATATAATTTTTTTTTTCTTTCTCAAATCTTTAATTCAAATACAATCTAAGAGTTTTTTTTTTTTATTATTGATTTTTGATAAGTTCTATTCTTTATTGACATCTGTTTCAATTGATACTTGTTCCTCTATTTTTCATCTACTTAATGTAAATTTTTAGTTTATTTATTTGTCATAAGATAAAATTAGAAATTACATATATAAAAAAAGGTCTTGATAACAAATGTTCACAAAGCACAAGTGAAAGACAAAAAAGTGAAGATCTATGAAATATTTTTCATTATTTTCAAAACACTTTTATGAAATTTATAAAACTTTTACATTTTTTACATCTTTCAAAAGCTTTTTGTTTTTTGTTTTTGTAATTATTTTATATTATTATGTTAATACCAATATTAACAAGAACTATAGGTCATTTGTTAGGATTTGCCATTAATAAAATTCTATAAAAATTAAAAGGTGCGTATGTGATTTTAATATTGCAAAATGTTGTAATTAAACCAGTTTCTATCATAATTAACAGGATCACAATAGATACCACTTAATATATAACTAATATCTCTTCAGATATAACTAAAATAATAATAAATCATAACCAAACACTACTTGTGGTATAATAAAAAATCTCACCTGTCAAATAACTAAAATAAGATTAACAATAAGTTATAATGAATACTACAATGAATATAATCAAACAACATAAAAATTATCATTGAGACATGGTTTCGTTTGGAAAGTTGGTCGAGTTTTGATTATTTTAGCATGGGGCTAAAAAGTTTGGTTGCGTTGGCTTTTTTAACTTTTGTGAGAGAAAAAGTGAAATGATTATAATTTAAATATGACATTTTATCTTATTAGTTTTTTAGCCTATTTTGTCTTTTTGTACCTAATTTAACCAAAAAGCCAAAAAAACCCACTTGCCAAATGAGGGCATAATACACTCATATTTTGGTATGTGTTATAGAATTTTGAGTAAATTTTATTTTATCCCCTTATGGTTTGGTTCATGTGTGGATTACACCCTCTTATTTAGAAATAATCACATAGCCCTCTTGTGTTTTGTAGATTGAAATACACTGTTAGGCCTGTTAATGTTATAATGAAAAAGATTAAAATACTCTTGTATATAAAGGGTTGTTTGGGGTGTCCTAAATAAGTACACTTTTTGTTTTTTTGGATTAAAAAATTGAGGAAAAAATATGGATGTTTGGGTTAACTTTTTGACTTTTTATGGAAAATGTGCATTAAAAAATTGTATAAATTAGTGTGTAGGGGAAAATTAGGATTGGGAGTTGTGCAGCCGTAATTTTTGACTTTTTGTGAATAGTGATAACTTTTTGACTTTTTGAGTAACTTTTTGACTTTTTGGCAATTTGCCAAACTTGGCCTAAATAGCTTAAGTGTGTGAACAACGGATATTTTAGTTATTTGCTTAGGAGCCAAAATGCACTTTAGCCCATTTTATTTTATTCCATGTTCGATTTATTCCTTTAAAATTTAAAAACAAGCATATAACATTTTTATGTCTGACATATATTTTACATTTACTGTTAAATTAGACGAAATATTTAACGGTGCACATTTCAGTTTATAAATTACAAGAGAATTATATGATCATTTCTAAATAAAAGAAATTTTCTTATAAGCAAAAGTACAAGAGGGTAAAGTGAAATTTACCCCAAAATTTTTCAACATTAAAAGTTAAAAAAAAAAAAATACTAATGTTTGGTAACTTGAATTTAAGTTTGTTTGAATCGCCTAAATTTATACATGCTGGTCGATTGTCTATCCGATCGATACAACACTTATTTACTACGTATCACTCTTATCAATCACAACTATCACCATATTATCGATCAATTGCTCAAATGACTGCTCAAATGACCGACAAACTAAAAATCTTACCATTTCAAAAATCTTAAATTTAAATTACGTGTGTGTTTGGTAACGTTTACGTTTTTCAGTTTATATTTACAAAAAGTTTATAAACTGTTTTTGTTTATTTTTTGTTTATTTTTAAAAAAACATAAACTATAAACGCGTTTGGTAATTGACAAAATGTTTTAAAAAATTTAAAAATATAAAAAAGAGTGAGAAATGGCAAGTGGCGGCGGAAGACGGTGGTGGAAAGTGGTGACGGTGGGTGGTGGGTAGCTGGTGGTGGTGGTGGTGGTGGGTGGGTGGCGGGTGGGTAGCTGGTGGTGGTGGGGTGGGTGGGTGATGGTGGTGGGTGGTGAGTGGTAGCGAGTGGGGTGGTGGTGGTGACAGGTGGGTGCGCAGATGGCGGGTTGTGACGGGTAGGTGGCGGGTGGTGGTGGTTGGTGGTGAGTGGGTGGGTGACTGGTGAGGCGGGTGGTAGGTGGTAGTGAGTGGGGTGGTGGTAGGTGGTGGTGGTGGTGGGGTGGTGGTGCTGATGGTAGGTGGGTGGCAGGTGGGTGGTGGGTGATGGTGGTAGTGGTAGTGGTGGTGGTGGCAAGTGGGTGGTGAGTGGTGGTGGCAAGTAGGTGGTAGGTGGTGGTGGCGGGCGGTGAATGGTAGTGGCGGGTGGTGGATGGTAGCAGATGGATGGAAGGTAGGTGGCGGGGGTGGTAGTGGTAGTGGTAGTAGTGAGGGGTGGGGTGGTGGCGGATGAGTGGGTGACGGTGGCGCGGGTGGTGGGTGGTAGTGAGTGGGTGGCGGCGGTGGTGGTAGCGGGTGGTGGGTGGTAGTGAGTGGGTGGTGGTGGTGGTGGTGGCGGGTGGTGGGTGGTAGCGAGTGGGTGGTGGTGGTGGTGGTGGTGGCGGGTGGTGAGTGGCGGTGGCAGGTGGGTGGCAGATAATGGGTGATGGCGGGTGGTGGTGGTGGGTGGGTGGGTGGGTGACGGTGGCGGGTGGTAGGTGGTAGCGAGTGGGTGATGGTGGGTGGTGGTGGTGGTGGCAGGTGGGTGGCGGGTGGGCGGTTGTTGATGGTGATGGTGGTAGTAGTGGGTGGTGGGTGGTGGATGGTGGTGGGTGGTGGTGGGTGGTGAGTGGTGGGTGAGTGGTGGGTGGTGAATGGTGATGGCAAGTAGGTGGCGGGCGGTGGATGGTAGTGGCGGGTGGTGGGTGGTGGCGGGTGGATGGCAGGTGGGTGGTGGTGGTGGTGGTAGTGGTGGCAAGGGGTGGGTGGTGGTGGCGAGTGGGTGGCAGGTGGTGACTGGTGGGTGGTGGTGGCGGGTGGTGGGTGAGTGGTGGTGGCAGGTGGTGGTGGGGGGTGGGTGGTGGTGGCGGAAGACGGTGGTGGAAAATGGTGACGGGTGGTGGCTAGTGTTGGGTGGTAAAAAAAAAAAAAAAAACTCAAAACTCAAAACGGAAACACATTTTTTGTGTTTTCATTTTTTGGCCAAATTTATAAACTGAGGTCACTGATTTATAAATCAAAAATTTTACCAAACAAGTTTTTATTTGAGTTTTTAAAATTTTTGTAAATATAAACAGAAAACTGAAAACGTAAGTGTTACCAAACGGTACCGTAGCATCGTGGGAAAAAATATACATAGGGGAGAAAAAAAGAGTTAAAAAAGTGGATACAAAAAGTCGTTCCACAATTCTTACAGAGGAGAGCCGGGTGCTTTGTACCGACCAAAGGCCCAAAGTTCAAAGATGCTTCCGTCAATGTAAGAATCCCAACGGCTTTTGTTGGCTTCACCCACGTGTCATTCCATTACTGGCTGCCCCCCACCCCAATTGTTTGACCAATATACACATACGCATACCGCGTCCGGATCCTCTAGAGTCATTTCCTAAAGTGATCCTCTAGAGTGGTCTTTTATGGCCCGACACGTGTCCTATTGATGGAATCAATGGTTGAGATGATCCCTCTCCAAAACGACGTCGTTTTGGTTGCCAATCCAATTTTTTTTTTTTTCCTCAGTTTGCAGATCCAGTTTGCAGAGATTGATTCCAAACTCATTTCCCAAACTCACTTTGCAGAGATTTTGATTTTTTTTTGGCAAAGATCTAATTTTGGGTATTGAAGAGATTGAAGTTGAGAAACTCATTTCCTAAACTCATTTTGCAGAGATTGATTCCAAACTCATTTCCCATGGAAGGTGAGAAACAGAAGGTGGGTAACAATGAAGTTGTAGTCTCCATTTTGGGTATTGAAGAAACTTCAAGGAGAGACCAAGACAATCAAAGTGGGAGTTCTAAAAGTTTCACAACACTGGAATCTGTGTCATCCTCTTTTCCAAAGAATGCCCAAACTGTCAAGACCCATAACTCACCCCTAGAAGTTTGGGCATGACCCACTCAGAAAGTGACATAAAACCCTGTAAATATAACATATAGGGGCCCTATCGGAAGCATAAAATTATAAAAGAATGTTGAACCTAACAAACTCCATTGAGCTGTTTCTAATATGCCAGGATCTTACACATCATATGTACTGTAGAGAATAAATAAAGTCCCAAAAATACAAGCTGACATACACATACGCATATACATATACATACATAGTTCTACCCCTATCATCGGGCGTTAACAAAATAAACCATTGAAGTTATTTACATTTAATCCTTAGATAGGTAATCAAAATAGGTCAGTCAACTTAGTAGACGCCACAAAATAGATGGCCTTGCAAAGTGCCTACACATGTGAGGGTTGACAAAGGAGACTGGTGTCATGGCTGGGGTTGACCGCTTGGTAGGTTACCTACAGAAATAAACACAACACAGAGTAAGCCGAGCTCAGTGAATAGTAATACTTAAATAAAATGATGCGTAACTTGACACATAGAGTAATGCATGGGGAAGGTACAAAGTTCATGTAATAGTTTATTTCTGTGCTAAGTGCAGAATGGCCTTAGGCCCAATCTTGCAACATAATCATAATGGCTTTGAGCCCTTGCGTGTATTGGCACGAAGCCCTTGAAACATGATGGCTAAGAGCCCTTAAATAGATGGCTTGAAGCCCTTGAAACATGATGGCTACGAGCCTTTAAATAGATGGCTTGAAGCCCTTGAACATAGTGGCGCAAGGCCCTTACATAACTTGGCATTAAGCCCTTGAAACATGCTTGTATGAACTCAAGAGGTGTCTCACACGGACCCTAGAGGTGTCTCACATCGTAGCACTTAGTTCCGTGTAGCACTTTGTTTCATATCACAGTAACAGAGTAACTTGGTTTCAGAGTCTTATCCAATGAATGTTTTTCATCTTTTCCATTTCTTTCTTTACATATGTTGAAATGTAACGTAGTTGCATTTTATGTATGAACATGATACTTATGACAATCATGAGTTACATCAGTATATGTATTGGTATTACTACTCACAGTGTTGAGATGACGTGTTACTTCCTTCCGGAGTGTGTCCTGCGCACATTTAAATCTTATACGTTAGCCCCTTTTTCTTAGCATTTTACTTCATGTTTCACTTCGCTTCAAAAGAGTATATCAATATCAAAAAGACCCCAAATACATATTCCGACAATATTGAAGGATTCTACACGCAAAACGGAGCAAACCATATTTTTCAGCATGAGCCGCACGTGCGGCTGTGAGCCCCGCACGTGCGGCGGTTGGCCCCGCACGTGCGGCCCTGAGGTCCCGCACGTGCTTTTTAAGCAGAACCAAAACACAAAAATTCAGCATTTGCCGCACGTGCGGCAGTGACTCCCGCACGTGCGGCGATTGTCCAGTTTGGTCCGAAAATTGCACCAAAAATTCTATCTTTTAGGGAATGTTTTCAAAGCTCAAAAATGGATCTTTTCATGACCAAATCATGGTTCAAAAACATATAATTAAGGCACATCATACCATCATTTAACTTGAATTATACCCATGAATACAACTCAACTAATTTGAACAAAGTTGAAGCTCATAACATGATTTCATTCTTGGGCTCTTAACTTACATATAACTTAACTTACATATATACATAGACATATAAAACATGGCATAAGCATGAACACCAATTTGGTAAGTAAGAGAAAAGATGTAAGCTCCTACTAGATAATTTTGAATTGGATTCAAATACACAATTTATCATATCTTCAACATACTCCTCTAGAGCACACAAGTTTAAGAACTTTTTATGCCAAATTAAGGAAGAGGATTAGATTAGGGAATTTAGCTTTACCTTAGCTTCAATCTCTCTCAATTCTCCCTTGTTTCTCCCATTTCTTTTTCCTTTCTCCTCCTAGGAAAATTTTGAACTAACTCTTATGCTTATTGCTCAAGAACACACTTATATATATATTAGCTAATAAGACAAAATTCAATCGTTTAGTCATCCCAAATTGAAATTTCACAACATTACTTAATATTACCTAAAAATCATGTTGATTGCATATATGAAGTCAATTTCAGATAATTAAGCCACTAAGGCTTCCAATTTCTAATTCAAACCCTCTAACATGACAGATACTTTTCTTGTTTGGACAGATAGACCTCTTTAAACATATGTTTCACTTATTTAACTTTACTTTTGCATAGGGTTTCACAGCAAGCATTCAACAGCATAAAACACGAACTAAACTTATAGCAGAAAACTTGCTCGAGGGTCGGGTTATTACACAAACAAGTTCTCCTAATGCTGGATTAACAGAGCTTCAAATGTCCACACTTCCAAACTCTTCTTCTCCAGAGATAACCAAATCATGCACAACACCAGATAGGCCTGTCAAAATCCCAGATGAAAATGTTACTCGACGAAGATCAATTCCACGGTCTGCGTATTCGAAACCCAAATCAAGAGTTTCTCAACTTCATTGTTAGAGATTGATTCCAAACTCATTTTGCAGAGATTGATTTTTTTGGCAAAGATCTAATTTTTTGAAATCTCCATGTCCTCTAGTTTTTTGATCTCTATTCTTCAAAAAACTCACTTTAATCTCTATTCTTCAAGAAGCTTCAAGGACAGATTTTGCAGAGATTTTGATGGGTTTGAGATATGAAGAAGAAAATGGGTGGATTTGCAAAGAAACCCACATGAAAATTGATTTGGTGTCATCCATGGCCATGAACTTCCTGAGAACAATAAACAGAGAAACCCACAGAACATTTCGACCCAACTATGGATTTCAACCCAACTATAAACAGACCAAAACAATAAACAACCCAAATCAAGATCCATGAAGAAACCAGTAGATCAAGAACGCCAATACCCATGAAGAAGAAGAAAAAGAAGATGAGAGTGAAGAGATGGAAATCTGAAACACAACCCTTTTCTTTCTCTCTCTGTCTCTATGTGTGTCTCTGTACTGCTTCATATGAGATCTGCAGAAATTTCGATTTTTTTTTTATAAAAAAATACTCACCAAAACGATGTCGTCTTGGTGAGTTTTATTCTCAACCGTCGGATTAAGCACTTTAGGAGATCACTCTAGAGGATCCTTACGCACATATACCCCCCACATACACAGAGACAACAATTCACTCTTTTAAAGCTAAAACAATCTTCCACATATATATGATGATTCCACCACCACCGGACTTCATGGAGTCCTTGCCGGAATCTGACATCACCACCGTTGATTTCAACGACACCGAGCTCACCTTAAGGTTGCCCGGCGGTGACGCTCCCCCTCCTCCAACATTCATCGGTCGGAGCGGTTATGTGAAACGTGGACACTTTGAGACCGTTGATCTAAACCTGGGGAGATCTGACAGCTTGCCACGTAGAGAAGCTTTTGCCAATGATGATGATGAATCTGAGTCTCAGTCATCCAGCACCGGAAAATTACCTGCCGCTAATAAGTGAGGTTTATGTGTTTTTTTTAACTAAATTAATCATCGTCTTCTTATAGGAGTATAAATTTGGTTAATTTCACCCTTGTATATTTTTATCAAAATTTTATATCCACCTTCCACTTTTAAATATAGCACTAAATTTCCTACATGCCCTGTTTGGATAGTAAGATGAGAAAAAAAAAAAGAAAATTTATAATTCTGTACGGTTATCTTTGGATGATTACAAAAGTAAAGCAACATATGTGATAATATGGATACCAGTGAATTTTTTTTCTACCTTCTTATTTTAATGGCAATTTTGGTATTATAAAATAATACAACCAATCATGTTTTCACTAAATCAACCAACTTTTGATAAAAAAATGAAATTTATAAAATATGAGAGTTCTTTTTTTGATTTCTCATAGTTTCTTACCTCACTTATAAATCAAATATAAGAAATATTATTGTTGGCTTTTTGGCTTTCGAAGGGTATTTTTGTAAATGCGAGCGTGCCAGCAAGGATCAATCAGTCCTTACAGAAATTATAATTGCCAACCAATTATCAGACGATTGTGTTTTAGTTCTTTCAGCCTCAATGAAGAGGACTTTTACTGGTGGTTTGACTTAGGAGAAATTAAGAGAAATAACAGTTAATATGAAGAAAAATGGAAGTATTTCATTAAAATGAAACTTATAATGGTCCAAACTCAGCATCGTAGAGGTTTACAGCAACAATCTACTTGAATCTACTTGAAACTACTCCTATGAATGAAGTGCAGTGCAGGTATTTAAAGTGCAGGAATGTAAAGAACAGGTATTTAAAGTGCAGGAAAGGTAAAGACTGGAAATGTAAAAACTGGAAAAGAAAATATGTAAAGTAAGACTGGTTTGTATGATCTGAGTCTGGGGGCTTTTTCTGGGGACCTCCTTGCTATTTATACTCCTCAAGGATGACCATCGAACTGCACTTCAAACCGTCGAGCTACTTCTCCATGATCGCTGATCATGCTGCCTTAGAAGTAGTTCCACTACGCCATTACTTGCAGTTGGGCTTCCCTCCTGTATTTGAATTTGAATATGAGTAACCGTTGAAGCCACGTCACCTTGTATCTCTTTACTGATCCAGTGCTACTCAGATCACGTGAGAACCAATTTTCACTGCCACGTGTACGATCAGGATCGAAGACTTGAGTAGTCTCCCTATATTACCCTTACTCTGCCACGTGTCGAACTGTAATTGGCTTTTACAAAATATGTAGCCAACATTACCTCCCGCACTAATATACCCAATACTTGGTGATATTAGTGGATCACAGTTTTTTCCCGCGCTTTTAGAACGTGCATGGAGTCTATCTTCTGGAAACACAATCATCATCTATTTGGTGATCATTTGCATTAACTCTCTTTCAATTTGTTGAACATCCCAATACCTTAGCATTCGAACAGACTATGGCTAAATCAACTTCCCTTTCTATTGATCAAGCATACGAAGAGCCTGAGTAATGCTGATTCCCCTCGAAAGAACCTCCATGCATTCATTAGCCACCTTTACCCACCTTTTTATATTCAGGTCATGGGAGCCTTTGTAAATTACCAACCTTTGGACTACGAACACATTGTCCTTAATCCTTCGATTCAACAAGTTGCAGACACAGATACAAGAAGTTCTTCCTCTAACTCTCCCTTGTACCTCGAACAAACTGCTCTCAAACCTTTGATTTGGCAAGTTGCAAATATGGACTTAGGAAACTCTTCTTCACAAAACTCTGCATGGGATGAAGCTACAACTTCTTCATCTTCTAGGGTTTCTGGCTGGACAAGCTGGTCAACACCTGAGACTTATGATTTGAGGGAACGCATCAACCATCATTTTGTTGAGTTCACTGACCCTTTGGAGTTTCCTTCCTATGCTCAAAGTTCAGTGGTCTACCCTTACGTGCCCATTGACCATCGATGTAGTTTGGAGGAGAACCTGCTTGTGGCATGGTACACATCCTCCATGCCTACAAAGATAATGCACGCTACCCGGCACCCAGAATAAGCACAAGGGTACAACCCATCATTCTTAGCCCAAAAGGCGAAGATTTGTTCTTCTGACTGGCTTAATTATATTAATGCCTTTGTTCCTTCTGTTCCCGTGCCATCTCCCATAATAGAAGCATCCACACCTTCTTCTCCATCCACATTTCCTTCTCCATCTTCTGAAACAGAAGCATCCACACCTTCTCCTTCGCTAACTTTTTGATGGACAGAGAGACTGAGGCTTGCCCTTCCTATGGAAAAAGTCTTCCCACCTTTCAAACCTCCACCTTCCCCCACTCCAGCTGAGCGGAAACAAGCTCAACTTCTGCTTGCAGCTTTCTCTCATTTGCCCTTCAATGTTCTTGAGGACGAAGTCCCTATTAAGAACCTTCGATGGGCTTGTGATATTCTGACTAGGGGCCATGTCCTTAATCCCCTTGCCCAAGCAGAACTTCATATGTTGCTGGACCAACTTCCAGTACTCCTCTACTGGCATCGAAATTCCATGGTCACTACACAATCTTTAGATTAACTTTCGTCTCTTCGAATTCAAGCCCAGTACGAAGCAGAGAACTTCATCGAAGAATTCGATGATTTCAAAAATAAAGATTCTACGTATTGGGACGATTTGGTCATAGACGAATTGGAACAAAGGTTGAGAGAGGAAGCTTTCGAAATAAAGGCTGAAGAGCTCTACTGTGAAGTGAGAGCACATCAACTTATACAGCCAACATTAGAAGAAATAGAAGATATAATAAAGAAAGAACAAAAATTCATTGATCACTGTTGGACCAAATTTCATGACCTTGTTATTTATTCTATTCTTTATTTTTATGAGCTTGAGTTTATACCCAGATAGGGTCATTCGATGTAATTACTTTGGCTTCAATATAAATAGAATTCTACTGTATTTGGCATTGCTTGACCCTGTTTCCTTTTGTCTTCAAAAGCCAATTCAGAGTTTCGAGTTGAACAAACTCATTCTTCGAAACTGGACACAATTGTTAAAACACTTAAATCAACATGAATTCTTCCAACTTTTGGAATAGAATTGACAATTCTGCTGATCTTCATTTAAAATCAGTGCTTTGAATTTTAACAATCTTATCCTTCGAATATAGATCCAATCACTTCCAATAAGGATGCTGAGATGAATTGTCCAATTTATGGACTGTGGTTACCAACTCTTGTTGATTTTTGTTTGAAATTGGTGCTTCGAATTTTAACAATCTTTTCCCCTCAAAGCCTGTTTTAATCATAACCAAAATATGGTCATGGTTAATACTGACTAGTTTTGCGACAGTCCATACTTACAACAATATGGAAATTGCCCTTGGGGTACACTGTTTTAACCGAACAAACAATTCTCTGTGTAAATACAAACCAACTATTGGTTTAGATGTTTCGAACAGCAATTCACATCCCTAAGAGGCCTTAAGCTTTGCCTCAAGGGTACTACTTTTGTTAAGAAACCTATTACAGGTCTTTGATCTCTTCTAAGTAAACCCGCCCTTGAGTATCCTTACATTTTTAAGCATCTAGTATGCTTCGAAGCCGACTTTTGTATTTCGAAGCCATTGCTGTTTGATTTTTGGCGCCAAAATCTGGTTTCGAAACCAAATATCATGCTTCGAAGCTGGCATCACCATTCAAAATGTGCTCTTCCCTCCAAAAACTATCAATATCGGAAAAGACTCCTCGTATTCGTACTTTTAGTACTTAACGATTTATAGGATACATTTTCCGAACACAAAGGCCTTTCAAAACCCTTTTGTCTCGCGTTCTGGGATTACGTACAAACCCTCATCAGCCTTTTAATTCTCTTTACTCCTTTCTTCACTTTCTAAGAAAACGTACTATCAATGGCTTCTTCTTCTTCACTAAAAGTGCCAGTCATAGAGCGTGTGAGCTCATCTGTGGCTTTAAAAAGACTAATTGATGCAGAATGTGAGAAATACAAGGCTGGGGGGAAAAGCTCTATTGATGGGTGTATTTTTGTCCCTCGTCGCCATGTGCAGCAAGACTATGTGCTCGGGCCCATATTCAAAGAGATCCTTACTGAGCTCCCAGCCCTATACCCTCGTCTGGAGAACCAATGTCTCCTTTATGAAGGTGGTCTCGACTGGAGGAACTGGAGAATCAATCGCCCTCACCGATGTTGGCCCACGGTGAGACCGGAGTGGCAAGAATGGTACGACCGGGTCATCCCTACTAGGACACTGGACCTTCAAGAGCTCTGCCTTCTCGATGCTCTCCGACTATCTAGGGTAACTATCTCAGAGGACCCTTTCCTAGTTCTTGCTGCCTTATGTTTTTGGAACCCTATCTTTAATTTCTTTTAATTTAGATGTGGGATGATGGCCCCTACTGTTCTTGATATTTGCCATCTACTAGGAGTATCCCCTATTGGTACCCCCATTACACCAGATTTCCCTGATTTAACAGTCCCTTTCGCCCTCCCCTCTTTTAACTCATCTTACAGTGATTTTGTTAAAGCTGAGAATAAAAGAGAGGGCCTGGTAACCGATAGAGAATTCTTTTCCTTCCTGTTATATTGGCTTTGTAAATTCCTCTTCTGCACCTCCTCCCAAAGAATCATGCATGAATTTGCCCTTCTTGCCAAAGCCTTTGTTTTGCAGAAAAGGGTAGCCTTGGCCCCATATGTCCTAGACCATGTATATAGAGTTGGTTCCCTTTTTTGTGAAAAACCCTTAGATGCTAATCAAGGGGGGCCATTCTGGATCCTTCAGCTTTGGCTTTTCGCCTATTTCACTGAACTACAATCCAAATGCCTTAAATTTTCTGGGCTACACTCTCTTACCCATGGCATAAGACTAGCCAATGCTGTATTTTCCCCCTCTACTTTTGCCTTTTATTTCTTTTTCTTCCATCAACTACCAGCTGCTCCTCCTATTCACCATTTCCGTCCCTTCGAACCCAGTATTGGTCCAACTTGGTTGAATAATTTCCTAAATGACAGGCTCTACGCCTCGCCTGCTCATAAGGACATATGGGCTTCCCTTCTGCTTCCTAGAGAGCTATTTATCGGGACCACGAATCCCAGAGCTTATAAATGCATAGCTGAGCCTTATTGTCCTGCTCAATTTGCCAGACAGCTTGGCTTCACACAAGGGGTCCCAATACCTCTCTGCAGCAACACCAATCTGAGCCTTACTAGGAGAGATTTGAAGGTTCAGAGGTCGAGGCTCGAAGAGGCGACCTTCAAATTTATAGATGACTTGGCCAATTTTGAGTACATCCCTTTTATTCCTCAAGGTAACGTATTGAAAAGATACCAAAATTGGTGGGTGAGCAATATGGAAGTCTATTTGGCCATTTCACCTCAAAACCTACTGAAGGTGTTGGATGTGCCTAAGCCCAAGGGAGCTGGAATTGTCACCTCTTCCACCGTTTCAGTTACAGTTCCTACTACAACTCAGTCCACTCTTGCTGCCTCAACTCCTCTTAGAGTCACCCGGGCTGCTCCGAAGAAAGGTATAATTTTGTTTCTTTTCCTTTGGCCTTTTCTATAATGGTTGTAGTCCTATTCTTAATTCGTCTTTTGTGAAGGTGGTCCACAACAAAAGAAAAGGAGACTGCTGGAGCCTAAAAAGGAAACAATTGAGGTGGAAGAAGAAAAAGAAGAAGAAGAAGAAGAAGCAGATCAAGAGCATGAGTCACCCTTGATAAGAAGGAAAAGAGTGACTGATTTGGTCCAAGAGGGGACAGCTGCTAGGGAGGTAGAGAGGGAGCTCATTTTTAGGGAATCCAGATCTCAGACTGAAGAAGTTGAGGAGGAAATTGGGGAGCAGATAATACCAATTCAAAGAAAAAGGAGAAGGAAGATTACTGTCTCTCCTTCTGATTTCGCTGAAGACTCAGATTCCGAGACAATTGCCCAAGCAATAGAAAAGAGAAGGAAAGTGGCTGCTTCAGTTACTGACTTGGTTGAAGATCCCATCCATGAAGCAGCTGCCGTAGAACAAGAACATTCCAAGGCCCTAATTGTCTTCGAGAGGGCTGAGAAGAGGCGGCAGCAACAATTTCTAAGAGAGGAAGCTGTTGTTGATGACGCATTACAAAAGGAAACGGCAAGAAGGCAACAGACTATCGAACATTACTCCCTTCGCAGCTCTCCCATTAGTGCCAGCGCTTCCGGGACAAGTAATTCCTTTTCATGCCTCTATTCTTTTCTTGTCAAATCTTTAATATTGAGACTTGACATTGCTTTATATCTCTCCCTTTGCAGCAACAACCACTGAGCCTATCCCTCAATTTACTTCTCCTTCGAGCCTTGCTCCTCTCTCTCCTTCCAAGGAAGCTCCAACTGCTACTTCTTCTTCAAAGGCAGCTAATTCCCTAATTGAGGGTGCTGGTAGTTCTCCCATTCATATTTCATCACCTTTGCCTACTTCTAGCCCCTCATCACTTGATTCATTGGTGGCTAAGACCATAGAGGCTGCCAAAAATGCTCCATCCATTTCCCCTATCCCTATGCAGTCTTCTGTGCCTTCCACCACAACACTCTCTGCATTTCTCATGTCTACGGATGAGGTAGACATCTTCGAAGCCAGACTAGCTAGTCTCTTCGACGTACCCTCTACCTCTCCAACATTGAATGTTGAACTTGAGCCCTTAGATTTAACTGACTCATTGCTGGAAATTTTTGAGAGTTCTTCTTCCTCCAGCAGCAAGCCTTCTGCACCTTCGATAGACCTGGACACATGCTTGGAACTGTTGATTTCTTTTTCGAGGATCCCCTTCGAGGCTCTGCAAAGGCCTATAATCAGAAATGGGTTCCTTCAATACTGCAAAATTGCTGAGCAGTCTGGCATGAACGTTTTAAGTCATCTATCTTAGGCAGCAGTTACTGTCGATTTTTACATCAGCATTTGCCAAGCTGCCAAAGCTGAGGATGAGAAATTGGCTGGTGACCAGAGTTTTGTTTCCCAAGTACATACCGAAGTATCAAAGCTTAAGGAACAACACTCCTATGCCTCCCACTTTCGAGTCCAGCTGCTGGAGAGGAAAGCTCAACTTGAAGAGGAGTTAGCTGCAGTAAATCGAGCCTTAGTCCGAACTAATACAAAATTGCAAATCACCAACCAAGGATTGGCTGATCGAAAGGAAGAGATGCCTGCAGCTATTCAACTAGTTCCCTCACTTAGCAATAGGAAATCTATTGTACAAAAACAATTAAGACATTGTAATGAATTTTGGGCCAATTTGTGGCAAAATGTACTTAATTCTTTATGAAAGCACAAATTTTTGTCTATCATTTGAGCAGTCTTGTGTTCTTGTATATAGTGTTTATTTTATCCCTTGTGTTTCCCAAATGGTTGGAAAATAAGACTTTAAATATCTGCCATTAATCTTTTTGGGATGCACATAACCATTCAAATTTCTCAAATGGTATGCTCCAAAAGGCAGAACTCTATGAATCTGATATGGCCCTTCCCAGTTAGGTGACCATTTGCCAAACTTATGGCTTTTAATTCCTATTGGGAGTATTGTTTTCCATACCAAATCACCTTCATCAAAGCCAATGTGTTTGACTTTCTTATTATAATTCTTGGCTGCTTTCTTCTTTTGGAAAAGAATGTTGTTTAATGCCAAAATTCTGGCCTCATCTATGCCTTCTAATTCCAAGCACATACTCTGATGGTACTGCTCCGGATCTAACTGGTCTTGGCATCTTACCCTCAAAGATTTAACATTAATCTCCACAGGTAACACTGTATCATGCCCATATACTAAGGCATAAGGAGTGACTCCTGTGCTTGACCTTGGAGAAGTTCTGTAAGCCCACAAAACATCCAACAACAGGTTATGCCAATCCCTAAGATTATCTTTCACAACCTTTTGTATTCCTTTTTTCAAGGACTTATTGGATGATTCAGCTTGACCATTGGCTTGTGCATAATAGGATGTGGAATTAACAAGGCTAATTCCAAACTCTGCCACAAAAGACTTCACCATTTTCCCATCGAACACAGTCCCATTGTCCACAGTTATGGTTTGTGGGATGCCAAATCTATGGATCAAATCTTTAATGAACCCAATGATTTCTGTCTGGTCTACAGCCTTGTATGGTTTGGCTTCGACCCACTTAGTGAAGTAATCAGTGGCCACTAGAATGAAACAATAATGCTTCGAAGAAGGTAGGTGTATTTTTCCCATCATATCCATGGCCCATCCTCTAAAAGGCCAAGGCTTCACTACTGCATGTAGGTCAGTTATAGGCACATGCCTTATTGTGCCATGCTTTTGGCATGCTTGGCAACCCTTTGCATATTCTATGCAGTCTTTAAGGATAGTTAGCCAATAGTAGGAATGCCTTCGAAGCAGCCATCTCATCTTCACACCAGGCTGATGAGCACCACAGATGCCTTCATGAACCTCAGCCATAGCTGTTAATGCTTCTTTTGGACCTAAACATTCTAGCAACAAACCATCTCCCCCCCTTTTGTAGAGAGCATTACCATATATCATGTATTGCATGGACTGCAATTTAATTCTCCCGCTGGCCTTCGAAGATGGACCAGCCAAGTACTGCATTATTGGATGTCTCTAATCTTGTTCTTGTAAGTCATTATGATTGATTTCCAAGACCACATTCCTTTTATTCAAAGGTGGTATCAATTTCTGATATGTTGTTTGGCTTATGTCCCTTTGGGCATTATCCCTTCTCTTGAAGTTCGAACTTTCTGAGCCACATCATTAGCTCTATTATTCAAGAATCTTGGAACATGAGTTACATTTGCTATTTGAAATTGAGAAAGCAAATGTAATGCAACAACATAGTATGGCAAAATACTTATGCTTTGACACTTGAAAATCCCTTTCACTTGGTTAACCACCAATTGAGAGTCTCCAAATATGTCAACTGCATGTACTTGTAATCCAATAAGGATTTCTAGTCCCACTATTAAGGCTTCATATTCAGCCTGGTTATTGGAACAGCTAGCTTCATCCACTCTGAAACCATGTGTGGTCTCTACCCCTTGTGGAGATTTAATCACAATACCAATTCCAATTAAGCCATTGGCTTTCGATCCATCGAACCACATCTGTCATGGCTCAACACTAGCCATGCCAAGTTCCATTATCTCTTGGCTCTCTGTTTGAGATGGATGGTCTGCCAGAAAATTGGCCAGAACTTGCCCTTTTACTGCCCTTTGAGGGACATATTCTAAATAAAATTCTGATAAGGCTAGTATCCACTTGCCAATTCTTCCCCTCAACATAGGTCTAGATAACATGTACTTAACCAAATCTGTGGTTGCAATTACCAAGACAGTTGTAGGTAAAAGATAATATCTTAATTTCATTGCAGCAAAATACAAAGCAAGACACAGCTTTTCTACAGCTGAATATTTACATTCACAAGAATTTAAAAACCTACTAAGGTAATAAACAGCTTGCTCCTTGCCTTCTTCATTGTCTTGGGCCAAGAAAGCTCCCAGTGAATCTTCTGCTGCAGCTATGTACAACTTCAAGGGCTTATTACCCTTTGGTGGCATCAGCACTGGAGGGTTGGCCAAGTAGGCTTTGATACCTTCGAAAGCAATTTGATGCTTTGCTGTCCACTACAAATTCCTCTTCATCTTTCAGCCTTAACAAGGAAGAAAATACTTTAGTTTTCCCTGCAGTGTTAGAAATGAACCTTCAAAGAAAGTTAACCTGTCCAAGGAACCTTTGTAATTCTTTCTTACTTGATGGAGGCCTAGCTTCAATGATGGCTTTGGCTTTATTCTGATCAATCTGTATCCCTTTCTTGTGTACTACATAACCCAAGAAGTTTCCAAATGATACGCCAAAAGCACACTTAAGAGGATTGAGCTTCAGTTTGAACTTTCTCATTCTTTCAAAGGTTGCTTCTAAGTGAAACAAATGCTCCTCCATGGATTGGGATTTAACTACAATGTCATCAATATAACATTCCAAATACCCTCCAATGAGGTCATGAAAGATAGTGTTCATAGCTCTCTGATATGTAGCTCCAGCATTCTTTAGGCCAAATGGCATTTTAACCCATTCGAAGGTGCCAATATTCCCAAGACATCTGAATGTTGTCTTGTGGATGTCCTCCTCTGCAATGCAGATTTGGTTATAACCAGAGTGTCCATCCATCATTGATAAAACTTGATGCCCTGCTGAACTGTCTACCAACAGATCCACTATAGGCATAGGGTACTCATCTTTTGGAGTTGCTAGATTTAAGTTTCTGAAATCAATGCATACCCTCATTTTACTATTCTTCTTGACTACAGGCACTATATTAGATAGCCATTCAACATACCTAGCTGTCCTAATAAAGCCTGCCTTGAATAGTCTAAGAATCTCTTCCTTGACTTTCTGAATTACTTCTGGACTCATTCTTCTTGGTTTCTGCTTGTATGGCTTGAAGTTAGGCTTCATAGGGAGCCTATGTTCCACTAATGACCTATCCAATCCTGTTAGTTCATTATAAGACCATGCAAAGCAATCTTTGTATTTCTTTAGAACAACCAACAACTGGTCCCTGTCCAAAACATTCAAACAAGCACTTATATAGGTGGGCTGTTGTATAGAACATTCCCTTAAATTTACTTCTTCTAAGGGGTCTTGTGTCTGAGAACTTATTGAAGCTTTTTCCTTGGTTTCTTCCACCTTCGAAGCAGCCTTCTCGCTCCATAAGACAAAATCTGTCCATAAGGCATCCTCTTCCTGTATCTCTTGGACTTTTGTTTCAATGTCCAATGCACAGTATTTACCAAGGGTCAAAACTCTGACCTGTGGCTGCTCCTGTTTACAGCCAATTATCATGGCTTTTCTCTCTTGCTCCTGTACTTTCTGGACTATTGATTTTACATCCAATGTTGAGAATTTAATTAGAGCCAAAGACTTGGCTTCTTGTTCTTCATCTCTTTGCCTACAACCAGGCATCATTGTCATCCTTAACGACAATCTCTTCATCAGCACTCTCATGGACTAAGTGTTTCAGGTGTGTCACTTCCTCATCAGCCGTCACTTCGGTTGAGCCATCAGCTTTTCTCAGTATACTAAGTGGTGTTACTCCCTCAATATACAATTTGGCTTCTACAAAGTCTGCACAGGCTATGAAGGGTTGAGGATCTGCATCAATTTCCTCTGTCTCTCCATTGCCTAAGGTCATCATAATTTTCTGATGCAAAGAGGAAGGCACACATTTGTTTGTGTGGATCCAATCTCTCCCAAGTAGAGCATTGTATTTAGCATTACTGTCAATTACGAAGAATGCTGTCATGCAGTCCCTGGTTCCCACACTCAAGTTAATGGGTAGAATCCCCTGAGCCATCTGTTTGTCTCCAGCAAAGCCAGCAATGGTTGTGCTGGTTGGGATCAACCTGGAATTCTTTTTCCCTAATTTCTTCAAAGAAGATTTCGGTAGTAAGTTCACTGCTGCCCCATTATCTATCAGGACTCGGTTCAATTGTATCCCATCGAAGAAAGCCTTGATGTACAAAGGCTTGACATGTTGTGTCATAGCATTCGAGGGATATTCAAAAGGATATGAGAGGTTAATGCTCACCTCTTTTTCACTCTCATATTCAGTTTCCATTGGGGTAGCCATTTTGGAATTATCCTGTACCATACTCACTTGTGAATCTTCACTAGAGACTGGAATTTGATCAACTTCTTGACCATCTTGGTTCTCATCCCCAGCTTCGAACTCGTGAGGTAGCATATGTACCATATTGACTGATACTGGGGGAAATGAGCCAAACTAGATGGCTGGCTGTGCCTGTTTCCCCTCTTGGCTACCTTGCTCAGTTACTTCAGAAGCATGCTACATGCTGCATTCTGGCACTTCACTGCTAACAGGTTCCTTCGAATGGTTTTCCTCGACTGGTTTTTCAACCAAAAATGTTTGCTCAACCATGAAGGCTTCGAACATTTCTTCTTCCACTATTTTTTTCTTTTGGCCTATGCCAATCTCTTCTTCTGTCTCGCTACTACTCTCTATCAGAGCCTTCTCCAGCCCTGCTAAACTAGCCTTCTCTCTGGCTTTCAGTTCAGAATGAACCCTGGCCAACTGTTCTCTGCTGCAAACCACTTTGTTATGTAGAATTGGCTTTGGAGCATGGTCTGACTTTGGATTTTTCTTTCCTTCTATCTTGACCAGTGAAGAACTCTCTCCACTTTCTTTTAGATCTTGCTGGTACTTGGGTGTACCTGCGCTGAATCTTTCTCCTTTGTGATCTTGAAATGACTGGGACCATATTTGGCTCCTTTGTCTTTGGATGTTTAAGCAATACCCAATTATTCGGAGCCACTAAAGGAGGCTTGACCATTCTACCTTGGTTTCCAACATCCCTCTGGGCAGGCATTTCCCTGGGTTTGTTTTGCATTACAAACCAGTCTGGGACTCCAGGTACCCACGAACTTACTGACTCAGATGTTGAACTGCTTTTTCCTACCTTCGAAGCCATCTTCGAAGCTAGCTGTGAAGGTAAGTGCTTGGCTCTGACCTCATGTTTCGAGCCTGATTCTGACCCTCGACGAAGGTAGTCATTTTCTGTCCTGCGTGAAGCTGGCCTAGGGGGCCAATCTCTGGCTTTGATCCCATGAACTGAGCCTTTCTCCAGTCTTCTTTTAGAATGGCTGCTCTCCATGTTATAATAGTTAGGTGGCCTGGACTCATACAAGGGTCTCTTGCCTTTAGCATGCATTCTGTCCACTGCAGGCTCAACCACTAACGGCCACTGCCTGTCACTAGCCGGATACGGCCTCTTATTGTAAGCATTGGTTGATTTAGGACGTCTCTGTACATCCCTGTAATATTGCTTCCCATCAACTGGAAGGCCTTTTAACCATTTATAACTCAGTCTGCACCTGGGACACATCCTCTGCATTACAGCTGCTTCTAAGGAATCATCATCCAGTGCTTCTTCATCAGAGTGTTCCCTCTGGTATGAGAAACCTTGTCCAATAGCTGGTGGGTTTCTAGTGTCCTTCTTGGTAGTTGTCTGGTTGGCAATATGCATCTGCACATTGACCTCTTCCAATTCTTGCAGAGAAAAATTCTGGAAGTTTGGTACAACAACATTAGCTGCGCTTTCTCCAACTTCTGGACATGGATTACTATCAATCCCCATGGCCTTTTTTGTTTTGGTTGGGAATTTCAAACTTCCTTTCCGAATTTGTTCTTGGATTCTGTCTCGAAAAACAATGCAGTTTTTAGTCGAGTGAGACCAAGAGTTATGCCATTTACAATATACTTTTCCTTTAAGTTCATCTGGAGATGACATTTTCACTCCTTTTGGTAACTTAAGGAAATTGGCCGCAAGCAAATGATCAAAAATGTCATCTGCTTTGGTTAAATCGAAAGAGTACTTCCTGTAAAAGTCTTTCTTCTTAAACTGCTGGTCAATTGTTGTATCCTTATGAATTAATGCTTCACAAATTACAGGTTCTTTGCCCACAATCTCTGCTGCATCGATCTCATAATTAGGATCTCTATAATATGTCTTATACGATGTATTATTTCGATCTTGTTCCTCCTCTAATAATGCTTCATATCGAGACACCTTATAGGTTAGTTCCACCAAATCTCTGAATTCAGTTGAGTCAAACTTCTTTCGAAGCCTGAATTCTAAGCCGTTTTGCGCCAATCTTACAAATTCTGGCTCTAGCAGTATGACTCTACATTTATTTCGAGCCCTTTTAAATCTGGCAATAAACTGAGTGGCCTTTTCTTCAGGCCTTTGACTCAATCTTGCCAAGTCTGCCATGGAAACCTCTGGCTCCGATTGGAAGAATTGGGCGTGAAACGCCTCTTCCATTTGTTGCCAAGTTTGAATGGAGCCAGGTGTAAGGTTGATGTACCATACAAATGCTCCCCCAGTTAGAGAATTTGGGAATAATCTCAGTTTCATATAGTCATGATTAGTAAATTCACCGCATTGAGCA